>JARYHS010013630.1:255783280-255908956 GCA_031002005.1 Vandiemenella viatica | reverse complement strand
TCCCAATCTAACGGGGAGGCGGAACGGCTAGTCAGAACATTCAAAACCCAAATGACCAAATACACCACAAGTCACAAACTCGAAGAGGCATTGACACTCTTCCTCAGTTCCTATCGAACCACTCCAGTGGGGGCCAAAAGCCCGGCGGAATTGCTGCATGGCCGCCAACCTCGCACTCTCCTCCATCTCCTCTTACCCCCGCCCAAAGTACAGGTACCTTCGGGCCCATTCCGTTTCACCCCGGGCTCCCTAGTCTGGGCCCGCGGGTTTGGCTCCCGGGCCGGTTGGCTTCCGGGGGTCATCCAGCGGCCCCGGGGCCGCCAACTGTTCGACGTCAGCCTGGATGGCCGGATAGTGCGACGCCATCGAAACCAACTACGTCCCCGCTACCCCACGGCACCGTCCTCTTCCACCACGGCACGGCCATCCACTTCTTCCTCTCCTTCCCTGCCACCTCCACCACTCCTGCCGTCTAACCGTTGCTCAGGGACAGTTACAGCGCCACCAACGACGCCACAACCTGTCGGTCGCTCCGACACCCTTCAGCCGCAGCCTCTCGACCACCTGCGGGGACCATCTTCAGCGCCCCCCGTACAGCCCCCGGCCATCGACGCCGACGAACCGATGCCGTTAGCTCCACAAGTACCTCCACCACAACCTGCACCACGACGCAGGTCGGCACGCATCGCCAGGGGAACAGCTCCGTACTCCCCTGGAGGTAGCCTTCATAGTCTGCTCCAGGGCGCCGCGGCAGACGACCTCGCAGACGTCGCAGACATCGCTTCCACCCCCCCCCCCCCCGGGAGGGAGGTATGTTCAGTCTGCCAGTAAAGGCGCCTGCCAGGCAGACCTCACACACAACGCGCCTGCAAGCCGGGATACATATACGACTCCAAACAGGCGCAAAACAAACCAGGAAAACAAATAGAATCATCTAGAAGCTAAGTGGGACTATTTCTTACAGAGGTCGCCGTACTACCACACAACGGAATTCCTGCGCCAGGCCGCCTATATAAGCGTAGCCGGCCGCTCCACCGCCAGTTCCAGCCTGACCGCTGAACCAGCGTCAACTACAGAAGACCACCGGAAGTTCGCGAGAAGTAGAAGCCGTCACTCTACCCCGGATCAGGACCAGGCTGAAATTCTCGACGGTCTTCTGATAACTGTACCCACATTTGTTTATGGTTTACCTATTGTATTGTGTACCGAGTAATAAACTTCAAGGAACCGTTAAGTGTAGTTCACTTCAATTATGTAAGGTTTGTCCCAGACAACACCGAGTCGGTATAACATGACGGGAAAGCCATCACTATATCATTCGACTGTCGAATCTGTCTCATGAAGAGACTCAATTTCCAACATAGTAAAAACCGAAAAAACAAAGCTGCGTGGAGGTGGGGAAGTTAAACGAGGACAGTTTTAATTTCATAATTGTCTTCTCTTCTTTCTTCAACATGATAATCAGATTCTTGGGTTCTAATAACTTTAGCTGCTCGTGCTCCTTAGGTCTGGTTTACGCCTGCGAAGCATGTCAAAAAAGAAGACAAAATAAACTGATGCCAGAAACTTTTAGGCAGAAAGAAACTAATAGTACAGTGCAGCGCAAATCAACATCTATACTAAATAATAAGTTTTGTCTGTAAATGAAATTTATTAACAGATCATACCGGTACACTAACTGACTGCGAGGGAAGCACAGCCTGAGCTACCGATTTAACATTACAGACTTACACACGCATCCGTCTACCTGTCGCCATTCGATAAGTTAACAAAAATTCATGACTAAAACTGGTAATCATACCGGGAAAATGTATCCTGTGTCCTTCCTAAAGATGCAAAGTATTTCATTCTCAAATTTCATCAATATTGGTATAGCCATTTAGTCGTGGAAACTTAATAAAAAGACAGAGACTTACTTTCGCATTTATAGCATTATTAGCGTTGACCACACACAAACTTCCTTCGAGAGAATCAAAGCCTGAGGGACCAGTATAGCGTAAATAAAGTAAATGCTTACGGCACTTATAACGAGACAAGGAAAACAGTATTGATGAATATCGTTACTGGAGTCCGAGTTTAGCGTCGCAGAGTTCAAGACGGCAGGGACATGTTAAGTGAGCAGTAGCATGGTCGTCCGAAAAGTAATTGAACAGATTTAATGATACGCTATAGTGTAATAACGTGAGGTATATTAGTGAGAAGAATGTGGAATTGTGAATTACGCATTTGTAAACTGTAATTAAGTGCCTAAAAATAAGCGTCGGGACAAAATAAACGCGCGTGTGAGTGAGAAACAGTGTCAGGCGGTATTGCCGAGCTACTTAGTTTATGAAGAAGCTTCCTAATGACGAACCTGCCTCCTTGGTGACGAAATCCGATATTAATTGGTTTCAGTGGTATTCCTTGGCAACTTTATATGTTATTGATTGGGTCAAATAAATGTAACTGTGTAAACAACTTCGTCGTTGTCAATGGCAGCGTGTAGTTATCGCTTGTGTTTCAGCACGTAATGGTAGTATCATCAAGCTGCCAGTAAGTGACCTGATCAAGTCGATGTAATAATACGTAGGCGACCGGATAGTGAGCAGAAGCTTGCCGCCAGCAGTACTGATCGAACATTTAACGGGTCAATTCCCACTGCTAATTACAGCAAGTGGGTTACACGGCTCCAGTAACAAGACTTTAAGGCAACACATTAATGATTTTAAAGGTGGAACTACTAATGTCATCAAAGCTTGAAAGAGTGAACGAACAGTCAGTAGAAACAACGTGTTATAAATACAGTACATAAAAGACGAGTAATTTTATTTATATCGTTACACACTGCTCGGCCGCCTACGATTTGCCACGCACTCCACCCCTGAATTTATGGGACCTACGTTTTAACATGTAATCCTTACGACGGAACTCCCAGGCTTAGTTCATACGATGAAAAACAATTCTGATAAATTTTTGCTGCCAGCGTGATTCTAACCGGAGACCACAAGCGATACTTTAGGAAGCAAGCACCTTATCCACTGCGCTACCAGCCCACTCTGCGGGTAAGCATTACAGAGATGTATACATGCCATGCTTCTGTCTTTCACAGTTCAGTTAGTTTTTTATATTTCCATGACAATATGTATCATCTATACAGAAACAAGTATCCCATGTCATTCCTAATGGCAGATAGCATCTCCTCGTCAAATTTCATCACGATCGGATTAGCCGTTTAGTCCAAGAAACTTAACAAACAGACAGACAGACAGACAGAGTTACTTTCGCATTTATAATATTAGTATATATAGTCAAATCATTTCCTTATTTCTCATTAACGTTCTGATTTGACCGCCTACTAAGGCAAACTATGCAGATGCAGTTAGAGCGATTTTCTCTCCACTGTTTATGTGGAATAACTTTTCCACCAACAGTTTATGTCCATTATAAATTTATCTCTAGAAGGGCACTTCAGAAAGTATCTTGGGACGAGAAATTCATTGGATACGTGATCTGTTTACATTAACGAGTAATATTAAGATTTGAAGAAGTAATCTACACTATTATAAATCTGTAAGCGAGCTGCGTGGGTCTGAGGGTTTGAATTGGCATCACACAAAAACTACCGCAGCAATTTGGATGGTGTCTGAAAAGTATCAAAAACAGGACTTGGAGGGGGTACAGAGAAGGGCTGCCAGATTTGTCTTTGGAAATTACCGCAAAACACAATCGGTAACTGATATGATAAAGGATCTGGAGTGGGATTCATTGGAGAATGGAAGGAGGGTGAAGATAGTCATGGGAGTGTACAAGGCCTATACTGGAGATGAAGCATGGAAAGATATTGGTGAGAAAATTAAGAGAGGTGCTTGGAAGGGTAAGGCTGACCATGACCACAAGCTGACACTTGATTTCAGGCATAAGAATGTGGAAAAATTTTCTTTCGTAGGAAAGGTTGTAAGGGATTGAAATAAATTGCCAAGAGAATTGATGAATAATTTACCAAACACACTGAAAGAATTTAAACTAAAAATTAGTCGAGGGCAAAAGTAAGTTGGAAGGTGAAAGGAGAAATACGGGTGTGAAGGGAGATTGCCACCGGAGCGTGCGTTCCATCGCAATTTTATAAATTATTATTTTTATTATTATTGTCCAGATTAAAAACTGGAGAAATAGCTTGACTTATACGCACCGAGGACAGAGCAAAAATTTTAACCATTTAGAGAGAGGAGAAATACGGACCACGGACCATTCTGTATTCGAAGCAAGCACTCATTTCAAGAAATAATGACAAAAATATCATACTACAATCCTGCTTGGTTCCTGTTTCATTTTTTGTCTTCGGTTATTTATTTCTACAGTTTTGTACTGTACATTAAAATAAACGGAATATGCGAGTCATACGTAATAAGAGTCTTAAAACAAATAGTTCATTTGGAAATCGTTATCAACAATTCTCATTTTACCACTACAACTTCGTAGCCGGTACTCTCACCTTTACTCATTGCTTTTCATAGATATCGAATGCGCTGTTTTTCATATTTCAAATCAAGAAAGTTATAATATATTCAATGATTTGTTCCCGTCTAAAAGCGCTAAAATTAATACACTTGATAAACTAATATTTCCGAAAGGAGAAATATAAATCTGTTCTTAAATCTAGTTTTTTTAAAGTCTTATCTACTTAGATTCGGCGAGTTCTCAAGGATAAGTTTTCAGTGGCAGATATTTCTCACCGTAACTTTGTAATACATAGTTCGCAATTCATGAGAAGTTGGAAAAAATAGTAGAATGGGTGATTATACACCAACAAGCTTTAAAGCCCGTCAGAAATGAGGGACTGAATACAGTGCTACGGTAGTTTACATTTCACAGTTGCTTAATCAAATAGAAGTGTTATTAAATAACGTTCATAAGCATAATTTTGTAATTTACGATGTCGGTTGTAGTTTATATCATCATAAAGTTGAAACTTGTTACGTGCTATTGAGTTAATGGAACCAATGAAATTAACAACTAACTACGAATCATAAAACATTATGCTAGACCGTATAAATTATAAAACTAAATCCATCGTACCTTATGCTTTAATGAAGGGTGTCAGTGGTCATACTGGTCATCCTAATCGCCACCCCAGCTAATACTGTTGTTAGAAAATCATAGCTTCTTTCCCTACGCGTTAATACATTCACTGTATCGCGAAATATTACCTGTTGGAACTACTTACATGCGACTAATATACTGCTATGGCGTCAGTGAAAGCACAGGAAATTAAAACTAATTCTTAATGAACTTTTAAGATACCGCATAAGATTAGTTTCAATCCACGTAAATGTTTATTTTAAAACAGAAATAATTTATGGAATTAACATATCGTCAAAATGAAACCAATATCAAAACAGCGAATAATTTTACTTTTTGAGAAGATTAATGTTATTGAAATTGATGTGTGAGTGGAGCCTTTCCCGGCCTATCGATGCAACAAAATCTTCTCGGGTGTCCAGTCGGTTTATGGTGTAAAAACACGACGTTTCGACAGCGTATAAAGCCAACGCCATCGACCAACCAGAGCGAGCGGGCCTTCCAGCTGAAGGTATATAGGAGGTTCGATGGGCGGCCAAGCCAGTCGAGGCAGAGACAGTCAGCTGAGAACAACTACGAACACCTGATGAAGATAGCAGAATCAGCTGTCGAAACGTCGTGTTTTTACACCACAATACAGCTGGACACCAGAGAATATTTTGTTGCATTATTGAAATTGTTTTTTGTTATAGAACATAATATATTTTTATTATACTGTAATATTTTTTAATATTACTATTAAAGAAAATTCTTATACTACAACACACATCCAAGCGGACGAAGTCGCAGGTAACTGCTAGTCCTAAACTGAATGCTCATTCAATAGTTGATTCACTGAATTGCCGTAAAGAATATTGTTGCTTGGAAGTATAAATTGCAGCGAGAACTTTTTTTTTAAAAAAATGCAATGTTTGTTGTTTTCAATTACAACAAAACAAAAAAATATCTATCGATACTCAATTTTCTTAAGGTTCTGAGACCTTCGTCTAAAAGAACCATGAAATATTAAGCAAACCAAAAGAATGGAAATCCTATGAGGCCCCTCCAAGTTAATTGGTTTTTGACGTCTTCCAGATAAACTCTGCGTATTTAGACAGCAGTTAAAGTCGAGGAGCACACCGAACAAAAGAGAATAAAATAACCTTCAATATTCGACATTCTCATAATGTAACCACATTGTTTGAATACGAGAAGATATGGATACTGACTTTTCAGGTACTACACTTACCTACAAAAAATCTGAAGCACCTGAAGACATTGTGGGATGTCAATTTCTTACACATATACACCGTCATCGGCGGGTATGTAAATGATTATAGTTTCGATTCCTTGTGACAGGTAAAACGGCCCCCAGAATATTGTTCGTGCTTAGTGTTGTTTCCGGGGCTGGAAGGGAATAAGGGAATATAAGGAGCTTGAGCAGCGTCACATGTTATCACTGTGGAGGGCACGGAGATGCCGCGTACTCGTGTGAGACAGCGTTATAAGCACCGCGCCAGAGTTTGAAAGGGGAATCATAAGGCCCGTTCCCACGACGTCTTGTACTTATATCAATTTGGCCGACTGGTCAAATCATGCAACTTGTGGGATATTCGGATGTGACAGAGGTCCGATGTTGGACTGCATGGGAATGTGAGGGCAGACATACTCTCCGTCACTAGGTCTGACTACCAAAAGGAGGATCGACACGTTGTGCACCAAGAACATCGTTACCCTTTACACATGCGCCTGCCATCCGAGAATAAGCAGTGGACTCCATGCGACATTCTGGGTCGTCCAGCGCCATTGGTCGGAGACTAGCAGCAGCCGGACTAGGGAATTGCCATCCCATGCGTAGGCTGTCATTAATAACTCAACTCAAAACTGTGGCCGTGAAGAATTAGAGTTCTGATGAGCGGCGTTGCTTTGCATTCAGCGATGAATCGCGTTTCTGCACTACTTCAGACGACCATCGTCGACAAGTATCGCGGCGACCCTTGGGAGGTTCCATTATGCCTATGTTTTGGAGAGGTAAAGGGCTGTTACTCTCGGCATCATAATGTGTGGAGTCATCGGGTATGATTTCAGGTCACGACTGATAGTGAGTGATTGAGTAACTGTGACGGCACAACGGTACGTCACGGACATCCTACGCCTCTTGTGTTACCTCTCAGTATAGTGTCGCCATTTTTCAACAGGACGATGCTTGTCGGCACACGGCACGCGTGTCTATGAACTGTCTGCGTGATGTTGAGGTTCTCCCATGGCCAACAAGGTCCATAGATCCGTTCCCGATATAACACGTATGGAATCAGCTCATACGGCTCAGTGCCAGTATCCAGGATGTCAAGGACCAGGTACAACAGTTGTGGACCAGTTTTCTGTTTTATGACTCCAGGCCTGAGTGGTGCAACGTCATACTGGTAAGTGGGCTCATATTTCCAAGACCTTTGTAAATTTTACTCGATTTTGTAATCACTGAAATAACATCACACACTCTCTTAACCCATGAGCTTTCGTTTTGTTTCCCTCTCCCATTCTGGGTGCTTCATTTTTGTCAGGCATTGTATTTTGGACAACCGTCAAAAATGTTTCAAGAAGTTCTGTGGAAACGAGAAAGACGATGTTCCATATAAGCGTATTCTAGAAAACTACCAAGAATACACTAATGATGCCATATACCATACGAGCAAAACACATTAGTGATTAAACATTTTCTCACAAAAGAATTATTCAAGGAGAATGTTGCATGCTAGATGGGAAGCTATAAGTTTCACTGCCTCAATTTGTATGAACATTAATTGGTAGATAATCTTCAGAGAAACTGGTTAGAGAAGACAGTTGTGATCTTAGTGAAGATTTTTATTCCGTCGGTATTGGAATATTATGCGTCACACAACGAGATAAAGTTAAACTTGGACTTTTGTCGTTTCTGGCGACAAAAACTTTGGCCCAGGGATTGCGTAACAACTCAGAGAACATGTTTCCCTGGTGAGATCACTGCCTTATATATTGAGAGCTGATGTATTTAACACACCTAAGATAACTGCCGGACGTATTAAAACGCAAATATTGTTGCCTTGACCTTTAACATTGCCATTGTATATTGTTTTATTAGTAATTATTATTAACAATCAGTGTGAGCAGTGTCAAGCTAGTCCTTACGCATAACTAAAGTTACCCATGTTGAGATTTTATAACTCGGAATCTATTCTTTAATCTGCTTTCTGTGTTCTCAGCACTTCACTCCCTATGGAAGATTTATATAATTCTGGCCTATTTCACTCAGCAGTTTCCATGTTTAGAATAACAGATGTGTGAGTGGAGACTACCGGCGTACTGATGCAATATAATCCTGTCGGGTGTCCAGCTAGTTGGTATTGTGTAAACACGATGTTTCGACAGCTAGCTCTGCCGTCTTCAGAACCAGACACCTGATAAAGAATAACTGTTTTTATGGGTAATTGAAATAATATCATCCAATGTGCCATATAATTCTAAAAAATAGTAACAACCGTACGCTGATGGAAATTTTTCATTTTTTCACTGTGGTTAAATAACTCAAAGTTGTAACAGACGACGTTAGTTAATTACTACTTATTTAACCTTATGTCACTCACGTTATCTGAACCGTTGTTCTACTTACTAATATTAATTGCGAACTCAATGTGACCTTCTGTGGAAAAGAGTTTAAGTTACAAATTATGCATCCTGGTACTTAGACTCTTATGACTTTACTCTTCATTGAGTTCGAAGTCAGTTAGAAAAGAGCAAGAGTTGGAGAACGGAATTCAGTCATGGCCTTGTCAAAGGACCATCCTGGAATTTTCCTGTAGTAATTTCGGGGAACTATAGAAAACCGAAATCTGAATGACCGAATGTAGATTCAAGCCTTCGTCCCCCGAATGCGAGGCCAGAACTTTACCGCTCAGCGCTCACCCACTACACTCGGTGGGATCATCGTTACTGAGGAAGCGTCCTTAAACTACGTGGCTCGGTCCAGGGGGGGGGGGAGGGTTTGGCCTGAAAGCTACGCTGGGCTACGTGTGGGGGAGGAGGGGGTTCTAAGCCAGGACACGTAGCTTTACACTCACATTATTTGTCACAGTTACAATGAGGTAGAGAACTCATAACAGCATGTGAATATTTATTTCTGTCATTTCATTATCTCCGTATGTAATTTACGATAGTCTGACAAGAGAAAACAGTAAAAAATGTCTTCTGGAGTCAATAGGGAACAAAGCTACGTGCTACGCGGGCGGTGAGGGTGGGGGTTGCTCTACGTGGAGGGGTTCACAGGAGGTCAAAATGGAGCTATGTGGTTTATGAACGTTCACTTATAGCGTTGTTAAGCCAAAAAGACGAGACTGTTATCGTTGCAAAAATTGTAATTAATTATGGAATATTTAATAAGCAATGTCTATCTCTCATTTATAAACAGTATTTACAAAAACGACCATCATTTTTTTAAATATATCAGTCGAATTAGGAAAAACTACTAAAGCCAGAGAAAAAAAAGGGGGGGGAATTTAGTGTCATTACAAGGCGAAAGTTACGCGATTACGCGTCGTCATGTACAGACTCTACTTAGTGATTCCGAGATAGAAGAAAGCAATTCTGTGCTACGAAAATAAGGGATGTTTCTAGTGTGTCTGTCTTTTAATAGTGTCATTTGTAGTAAATTTTACTGTCATGTACCAGAATTCATGTACATACATACAGTATATAAGCATAGATAATTATATAAAAACGGAACTTATCCTTTGCATCGCTATAGGTTCCACAAATGAAACCAATCAAGCTATTACATCCTTTGAATCATATTTACGTTTTACAAAAGGAAACATGGAATAATTTATTATGTTCTTGACTGACTTATTAATGTTTGTTTTCGGTAATTGTAATTAAACCCAGTCAAGCATTTTTTGATATATTACATTTCGTTATTAATGTTTAACTTTGGAAAACATAATCGTTTTGTTAGTAAACACACAGGTGTTTCGGTTAGTAATTTCATTACTGTTACTAGCAAACAGATTATTGAATAGTTAATGTTTAACAACACAGGCGTAAATCGTAAGATGTGTGTGCACGAAACAAACCAGGGACATCACGATCAAAGGGCCGAAAATATTGAGAAATTGTTGACAGGAAAATCCGATGGTGATTGAATCCTCAGTTCTAGAAGGTCCCCCTAGAAAAGTGCAGCTAACGAAATACAGTGCACTCGCTGCTATGCCTGTCTGATAGCTGACGAACAAAATCACACTTCATCCTTCTATTTAGAGACGCAGTCGGTTGTTTTCAGTCTTGGTGAACTCTTCCATTTCTGCTTTTATACGCAACATACAAATTTAAATACCCTTGTAATATTCAGAAATCTAGCTAAGGGTCTTTGAGTTAATCGTAAGATTCTCATGGGTAATTTCGAACATATATGACGTTATCGGTAGGTTAGGATTTTGGTTTAAATCGTAACAAGAACATATGAATCAATGCGTATTCATCAAGGCTGTAATAAGGAGAGATTCTAACTCACACTGAGGAAGAGTGACATCAGGTGTGGCTACTGATCGGGTCTTGGTCCTCTGCTGTTCCTAATTTACGTCAGACGTCTTCACACATATTAGATGACAGTGAAAATATGATGCTTTTTGCAGATGATACTTGCATATCTTTAAAATATTAATTGAAAACACGGTAAATACAACTCTAAGTAAGTAACAACTGGTTCAACGCAAATAAAAGTGTATGTAATGAAGAAAATACACAGTTATACAAGTAATGAAGTTATTTCCAAACGCTGAAATGATGCATAATTTTCATTCTGTTGAAACTGTTTACAAATGTAGCAATGAAAATTTATTTTGTTACAATAACTAACATGGTAGGTATTGTTTTGCGGTTAACATTGAAAATTGATTATACTAAGGATGGTAAGTAACTAATTAGTAGCTGATAATACTGCTGGTTTATTAATTATTTTGTTTACTATTCCATATTTCCAAGATGTTCTTTGGAGAGATCATAGCAAACATATCTCATAAATGATGTTATAACTAAAGAGATTTCCACAATTTTTGCGTTCTTAAAATGTTCTTAAAATATGGTAAAAATTGTGCTTGTTTCCCACATGTAAATATCTCCCAAACTAGATTTTATTTAGTTGAGTGAAAACTGATATAAGTTCTTTTACTGTTTTGTGTTTTCATTTTCCTTAAAATATTTACTATTCTATCGTTAAGTAACTGACTTAAGCTGGTTTTGCATTTTCTTAGTTTTCGATTTCTTTGAAGACATAGTTACATGCTTTTCTAATGAACGTCGTGTTGAAATTCGCATATAATACCAATTACGAAACTCTATAGTACATTATACGGACGTATTTCGCTACTCGAAGTTGATGAAAGAATAATTTTTCCAACTGGTTACACGACTCCACATACTTCGACTCAACTACCTAGTGACTCCTAATACTGGAAGATAGATTGAGAAGTTCGCTTTACAGGGACACCAGATGTGACCCAATGTCAGATGACACTAATGTCATCCTTCAGTGTGAGGGTACCAGATGTTATGCCATTAGCTCGATTAAACAGGCCATTGGCACTTCACATATTGAGAGCATCTCTTGTAAAGTTACAGGAATACGCTCCAAATATAAATATTATAAGAATAATTATCGAACTGTTAATATGTGATAAATATTATCTGTATTACTTTTTTAAGAGTCTTGTCAACTTATGTTACTTCTCTGTTAATTATGATCTATGGTAAATGAAAAGAAAAAAAGACTTTCTCTTATTATTGTGATACAGACGACTGTAACGGCTATCGTCATAAAAATAAATATTATTACAGGCCGCATAGAGGAAATATACAGTTCAAAACCAAAAATAATCGCATTGACTTGTTAGTACAAAGTTCACCTAGTTCAATGTATGTGTTGTATATTTTCTTGCAGGTTGGCAAATATAATCGTGTTTTGCTGTATCATCCCAACTTCGACATCTAGTTGATTACCTGCTGATTGATCATCAGTAAAATCCATTTGAAGGTCTACTAATAAAAATCAATCTACACGGACTAAGACAATAAAAATATTCCTCAATACAACCAAACCTCACACTCTTACTAGTGAGTAGGTGGATGCCCTAACAGTGCAAACAACGATGTTTTCTTATGAGATGCTCGTAGACCAAATCGTTTTGCGTTAATTCACTAAGAACGTAAGGTGCAATTTACATTTTTTATAATGAATTTATAGTAACATAAATTAGTAAGCACAGATTTTCAGTTAAAAACTATGATCAAAATTTTACTAGATGCATAAGATATCGATGGATTATTCTTACTTCTATGCAAACCTTTTACAAGTTTAATTCGTAAGTAGTTCAACAGCAGGGGTAACGGTAGTTCGTATGGGTGGAAATTATTTGTAATTACATGGGTTACTATTCACACCATGTATGCCTTTGAAATAGAACATTGATGTTTATATGCAAATTATTTTATTTTAATAAGGAAATGTTGGTTAACTTTATCAACCTAGAGATTGAAAATCCCACGAATTTTCAGACAATTATTAAGGTCTTTATTTTTCTTTCAACAAATCCAACTAAGTGAACTTTATTTCTTCCAACAAAACATATTACATACGTGACTGAGATTACTAATCGTTTACAGCTAAAGATCTTAGTAATTCATGTTTATTCTAGCTTAGTGGAGCGTACGAAACATCTCGTCACAGGCGTTACAGGGCGTTTGAAAATTTCAGTTCTGGTGAAAACCTGCTGTGGCACAAACTGTGTTCTTTACCATTCGTAGATGGTAACGATCGGCAGTGGAATGGTACAGCGGCAGATTGCCATTGCGTGATCTCGGGTCCGCGATGATGTCTGCGACAGGCGAAGTTCAGGGGTCGAATTGCTTCCGCTCGGCACCGTATGTATTGTCTCGGCGTAAAGCGTTGCCGCTGGCGCCATATGTGAAGGCGTATTGGAAAGTTGTGGTGAACAGCTACCAACGTACCGACACTTGGAGCAGTACTTTGCCAAGCAACGAAGCCGCAAGGAAGAAGTTTCCAGAAAACCAAAACTGCCCCCAAACACCGCCACGGAGACAGCATGGCACCAGGGCAAGCGGACTCGTCCACGACGTATACATTCGACATGACGGATGTACCATACGTCGATCTGATTCAAAAGCAGAGTTCGTCGAAGCAAAGTTTGAAGTTTGTCGGAAGACGTACGGTACTCCCAGACGAGTATTCCACAGTCGCCCAGTGAGGACACACCTCGAGACGTTCTAGATATGTCGTTCAGCTTCAAGCTGCTGGCCCTGTCCAGAACCAATGACAGCCAAGAATGGGCAGACCAAACATCTACTGAGGAGGAGGAAGAAACCACTCCGACGGACTCTCCGACTCAGGAACCGTCGACTTCGCCAGTCATGAGCCCAAAGGAGGTTTCCGAGGCTGCAGCAAGTGAAGTGGCACCACCAAGCCTGGGTCCACCCCGTCGTCTCGATCCAGCCACCAAGGAAGGGTCTGCTGTCGAGAAGAGCGACAGCAAATGGGACACAATTTTCGTACTGCCGGATCACGTGGCAGCCGCCATCAAGGTTCTCCAAGAGAATGGTATCCTCTACCACCCCAGACTGACCGCCAAGCTCCAGTCCATGCAAGAGCAGAGGCAGAAAACAGAAAAGAAATAAGAGCGGAAGAAGAAAAGAGCAGTAGGACCTACTCAGGGCTTCCACTGCCAAGTCTGAGGCCACAAGGCTGCGGTCTGTGATGCGGAAGAGCGTTGTGTCCGCTGCGGTGGCAGGCACAGCTTCAAGAGTTGCAGCCGGCCTCGAGACGCCAACATGCGCTAACTGCTTGGGGCCACATGCATCATGTGCCGCTCGCTGTCCAGTCGGACCAAACAAGGGTACAACAAGAAAAGAAGTAGAAACGCCCAGCGTCAGCCAAGGACAACGCCGCGGGAAGGAAAACTCATCCACACCACAAGCAAACTACTGCAGTGGACTGAGGGAGGGAAGGAGAACCCTCTACCAACTAATCTGACACCAGCCAGACTGCGCCAAGGGATGTGCCCAGACACTGCTGGCTCGCAGACCAAGCCTAGAACGAGCTGGCAAGCTGAGGAGCACGGCAATCAACGCTACGAGGGCTGGTGTGCATCCCACGCAGGGACCAGACCACAAGACCAGCTGACCCTGGCCAAGATTGTACATCTGCTAACGCAGCTAGTCAACATGCTAATCCCCTAGGGGACCCAACCAAATAAAGACTCCAAGTCCACAGAAAATATAAATGGACATATGTCCACAGAGCGACATATAACCCCAAAATCAAATATAAATGTTTTTTAAAACCCCAAATACAAAATTGATGTTTAAAATGAAACAAGTAAAGATATACCACAAAAAAAAAATCCCGATCCGATTGCCGAAAAGAGCTATCGCTCTACAGCGACCCGCCCCTAGCCTTGAGCCAGTGGAATGAAACATAAAAAAGACCCATAAGGCGTAGGCGAACTTCAAACACTGGCCAGCAGATTCCAGTTGAAAAACCAAAAGATTGAATGTCTCTCCCGGCGTGAGCCTGTCCGCAGGAAACTTCGTACTTGCTCCCTTTCGATCGGCGCCGTCCAATCGTTTTCTTCTGAAACCAAACTCGTGGGCGATAAGCAGAATTTAGAGTACTTTCCAGTCATACCGTCGTCTTATTCGCTCTACCATTCTCGCTTCTCCGCACGCAGCAACCACACGCACTCATTCGTCGTCGCTGTCTCCCACCACATTCAGTCGTACGTCACGGTAACTTTCCGAACATCTGCAAAATAACGATTCCGTCTAGAAGAGTTGATAAATTGTCTTTGTCTATCTTGCCTTTCATTCACGTAATGCTGACACGATTTTTCGTTTCTACTCCTTAGTTTATCATTATTTTCACACAACAATGCCTTAATGCTAAAATGCTGCTTGACAATTACGAAGAGGGCTGAAATAACAATAATCTTGTCAAATAATGACAACTGAACGACAACAGTGCAGTGATGTATGTATTGGCTTTAACGATTTAAAACTACAGTTAGAGAATATGACTGTAGCAGGATATATTCAAAATAAAACACTTAAAATTTATCTGACATTTGCAATTTTGCCCTTCTGTGTTTCAGTAATTTTCGTAAACAACTTTGTAGGATTCCACGAATGCCTCTCATACATACCTTGTGTGGAGTTATCTATAATTCCACCTGCATGTTGGAAAGGTGGAGCCTTTTCCGATAACAGCACAGCAGGCAGCACAGAGCGCTCTAATCGCGCTTATTTAGCAATCGCCAAAGTTATGCGGGCGGAGTGGAAAATGTTTTTCAGATAGCGCGAGCGCATAATTCCGCTCTGAGTGGTCAATGAAAAGATTGCCGCATGAGAGGAATGAAATACGCGATACGCATTTGGAACTTTATTAGCAGCCAACGGGGAAAATCAGAACACATATCGCATATGCCTTTCGAAGATGCGAGACGACGATGACATAATAGTATCTACCATTACTGCTGTCGCTTACAGATGAATGATGACATGGGCAACCGTATCTTTTACATACATTCAACTTATACTGAGGTAATATATAATGCATTACACCGGGTTATTCCTCGATACGTTTGTGCTACCACAATGTCAATATATAACATGTAGGCCTACCGTAGATAAAGATATAGAAGAGATTCTCTTATATGACGATAGGTAGTTCGGAGAATTACATTCAAAGAATTTTAGATAAAAAAAGTAGAACGAAAATAGGTGGGTAAGGAAATTTTCACCGGATCATGTGCTCCATCTGAATTAAATTAATATTAATAATAGGTGATGAGGTAGATGCTCTTACAGGTTTCGAAAAAATTGCTGAATATTTCAATATTATCCTCTGGCTCCCCATATTCATCATTCACTCCACACCAAAAATCAAAATGCAAGAAATTAAATGAATGGTTAAAAGAACTTCACATGTACAGGTTACATAAATGCAGAGCCGAAGGATAAAAAATGTGACCCGTACAGTATTTACCTTGTTTAGATAGTTTTTTTTTTTTTTTTTTTTTTTTTTTTTTTTTTTTTTTTTTTTTTTTGCATTAGAACTGAGTGTATCACTGATTAGGGGAAACTTGAGTCAAACTAGCCTCACTTTAGTTGATACAGATGTTGTGGTAACAAATATTTTATGGAGATCCGAGGCGTTGGTAACATTATGAGTTAATACGTTTGTCTCATGACGAGTTTGTCATAAACAGTAGTGAAATCTTAGTCCTATGATACTAATGCTCACTAGTCTTACTGTCACCACTGCGAGATTTTGTAAGAATTTTTATCCATGTTCCTTCACTGAAAATCATTATTTAATTTGTGTATTTAAGGATAATAGGCACTATTTTTTTCTGTTGTTACATCAACCGTAATTAGCGAAACTCTAAATATTTCCACTCAAGAAAAATTCCCTAAGAAATGGGAAAGTGGCATGGAATACCAGAGAGTAAATGCATGTAAAGAAATTGTGTGTGGTTGTTGGGAAAATTTTGAGCATTTGGATCGAACTGTATCAGAAATTCATCTGAAAATATGGTCAATCATTGTCTTATTTTCATAAAATTTTTCAAGCTTCTGATAACAGACACAAATAATACCAGATTTCCTAAAAGTTGTTGGACTATAGGGTTCCTATGCAGATTATAATACTTAGATTGTTAAATTCATTTTTTTTTACACCAGGTGTATCAAAATATTACATAAGTAACTCTTTTGAAGAAATTTTCATGAGATATTTGGTAAAAATAGGCATGTTACATACGCTAATATAACAGATAGCTTTAATAGAAAACGAAAAATAGAAATTACTGATAATTTAAAACGTAATCCATCCATCTTGGTTTGAGCAACATGGATCTGGCACTCACTAAAATTGATTTTGATTTTTACCCGTTTCATCTCGAGTTTACACCTGCTCTTTATGATATCACTGGATCTCTGCTTGCTATCAGTAAGGTAAACTTTAATGGATGTATTGGTTCTAACTGAAAAAAACTACATCTACGTCGGTATAGTTTTACACACAGTAAATTTTCTTAATATGTCAGTAATATTTTCTGAAAATTTAGAGCAGTGTTAAGGGGTATTTATTTGAATATCAGAATGCTGGCGTTAACTGGGAAAATTGATTGCATATTTCTTGATGACTTTATTGCTAATGGAGCATTCGTACGCCGATTGAAAGCAAGTCTAAAGTAAAGATACTGTTTCCTTTAGCCATTACTGAATACTATATCTCAATTACATCTTGAAGGAAAGATCAAATCCTGTGAAGAAGACTCTGGGAAATCATTTCACGGTTCAAACAATTTTCAACTATGAATATGGTCTATGGATGTCGTGTGAATGGGATTGCGATAAATTTGTTCGTGTATTGCATAATATATATAGCACAAAAACCAGAGTGTGGAAATTGTAATGCTGCACTTATGGTCCAGCAAATTCTTGTCAAAAGACACTAAATTCCCCTCTTCGATAGCACATTGATTATACGTCGAAGAGGAGCCTAGATGTAAATGGTTTTTCCCTCTTCCCAGACTTCCTCCATATTTCAGGTCTCTATCTGACAGGTGGATCACAAACAATAATGTACTTGATTGTCACTCCACACGCACTACGGGTGGCGTGGGCAAACAACACATGAATTCGGTTAGCAGCCTGGTTAAGCCTTGTTAAGATGAAAATTTATTTCACTACCTGCATTCCAGTTAGCTAAACATTTCGATAGAGCGTCAACCACAGTACTGTTCCTTAGGCGGCTCAACCATGAGGTGGGAGAATGTCGGCGTATAGTGTTGACTGTTATGTGATTTACCAAGCAGTGAAGGCAAGTGCATCAATCAGTTGGATTCCGATCTTAGTTTCACCATTAAATTCCAAATCCAAAGATTTTCATATTACAGTGTCTGCTGCCCTGTCCTAGCAAAATAAGTGCTTAGGACACCAAACACGAGGGCTCATCAGTAGCAAGCGAAACAATGCATATTATCTGTGCTCGATGTATAATGCCAACGATTGAGAGAAACGGTCATGCATTGCACATATGTCATCAGTCGTTTGGCCAGAGTACACTTGTCAAAAGTCATTAAAAGTTAACGGCTAACGATTTAGTTTACAAATAGTCGTTGATGACAATTGTCATTTCATCATACGCTGCAGTTGTCGCAGGTAAGCAGACAGTCAGTAAACATGGATTGTTTGCCGTCGTTATTTTTCCATTTTCTGGAATATTGATTGGTTGGGTTGTACATAATTGCTACCCACAATCGCAGCATATACATGCGTCTAAGCAAATTCGATATAGAACTCGTTTCTTAGTTCCAGTTGGGAACTGAACATAACCAGTAGTGATCGAATCATACTGACTGAAGGCGTGTCGGAATGCACTTTATATTAAGAAGCTAGATGAAATTTTAATGTAAATATTAAAGCAACCTGTTTCAAATTAAATCAGAGCCATCCCTGTAAAAAAATTATCTTTATAGGGATCGTCAAAATACTGCATCGATTGTAGACGGACTGTAGTGTATATTTCACTTTGTTCATTCAGGACTTGTTCTAAGCGACTTCATTCTTGAAACAGAATGACTGATGTAATTTATGGAATTTAAAATGAATTAAATATAAATAAAATAAAGAAAATCTCTGCCCACTTAACGTTGTATCACTCTATACTATGTTGATACAAACCAAAGTACGTTTACTTATTTGTGCAAAGTAACAATAGATTATGGACTATCACCTCTCACAGCTTCTCTTTGAAACCAATACTGTAATACAGTAGTACACGGATGAAAAACAAGAATAAATACATTAAATATTCTTTGAAAGCAGAAAAGATGACAAATTCATTTCTCAGACAGTTTTCATCTCTGTAGATCGGCGTTCTAGTGTTGCAAACAACGAAGCAGGTATCGAAGTGGGGGAACAGTTCCCTTAAATTTATACAAAAAGTATGAGATTTTTGTTTTTCAACTGTCTTAGTAAGACATTTTGGTTCTAACGTGGGGAGATTTTATTCGATTCCTTCCTGTATTATTATTGTCTATTTGGTGCGGACAGTACAAGACGAACATAAGAGCTCGTTTAAAATATTCGTGCGCTCAACCGGACTCGAACCGGTGACTGTTGTAAGATGAAACGAGTACGTTACATCTTAACTCGTGTCATCAATGAGCAGATTAGTCTTCACGCTATCATATTACCAAAGAAAGAAAAAGAACCTTTTGCGTACTGGTCCAAAACCCACTGCAAATTACTGAAAACTACCAATGTAATCATTAACTGGACACCGTCCGGATACCACAAAGACACAAAAAATCTAAAACTTCCAATAGCATATGAATAATTAAAAAAATATACTCTAACGGTATACTAAATATGATAAAAAGAATGATAAATATTTGTTTCAATCGATGTACAAAAGAACAATTCTTTTTCTTGTAATGCAACCAAACATTCGGAGAAATAAATTCTAACGACGCAAATATTTTACGGCAAGAAGCAACTTGCAGTTGTCCTTCTCTCATACCTTATACCGATAAGAAAAAAAAAACAAGGTTTCACAAACAATTGCGGCTTTATATTGGAATGAGCCTCAGTTGTTCTCTAAATTTTGTTTATGGCTTTACGCCTCGTCGACGTCGAGGTCATTAGAGGCGGAAAGGGGGCAAGGAACTGGAAGAAATTCGGCCATTGCCTTTCTGAAGGAACCATTCCGGTATCCGCGTAGCGTGATTTGGAGAAACCATGGAATACCGAATCTGGATGTCCGGACGGGGACTCAAACCTGCGTCCTCCCGAATACGAGACCAGAGCGTTATACCTCACCCACCACGCTCGGTAGGTATATCTAAATTTCGTTAAACAACAATTGTTTTTAGTTATTCTGACTAGATCACCAGTGAAGATATTTACTGAAATGTTGTGCACTCATTGGAGTATATGACATTTCAATTAGATGTAAGTTCGAATGTTGATCCGGCTATAATGATAAAAGTTTTTTTAAATGATTCCTTCAAAAGGTTATGATCCATTTCTTTCCCGTTCCTTGTCTCCAATACTCTAGCGACTCTAAAGTTCGAGGGCTGTTAGGTCCTAATAATAATAATTATCTGTACCTATAACACGCAAGTCTTGGTCATGTTCTGTCACGCGATGATGTCTCACTAAAACGTCGGGATATTACTACACGCTTTTCGCCTCCGCTGCTCAACAAACAGCGACCGGAGATGTCCGAGATTATGCGCGTTATTAAAAACAGTTCTGTTCAGCCAAGCATCTACGAGTAAATGAGCAACATGCGCACTAAAATAAAAGTATGTATTTCGTAAAAACCGGCATATTAATTTTTAGTTAATTTTCTCTATTAAAATTTCTTAGATGAAGATTTTTCTTATACCTTCTGTACAGCGATACCGTTGTTACAATAAGCTAAGAAATATGTGCATTACACCATTCAAAAATTATGAGGGTTATTTAATGAAAATTGTTCTTAGTGAAGAAACGAATTGCTAAAATACTGCGTTCAACACGTCATTTTACAGGGGCTAACAAGATAATTATATTCGTTATACATATTCTAAGTGACTGTTATAATATACTCCAAGAAATGAATTCCCGAAACACTGAAATAAAAGAATGTACTGCATTTAAATTAATACATTAATTAGTAGTTGCTTTTATTACCGATTTCACTCTATCACGCATCTGTAAATACTTCCAGTGGGTTAAATGTAGATCGCAATGCAGTGAATGCACTCGTACGCGGGTAACAGATTCCATGAATTTTGAACAGCAATACTAGTAGAAGTTGTTATATCGAAATGCAGACAGGACCAGAATGGCAACTGACACATTTTTTTACAGGATAATTCACAATGAATTTAGTTTTATAAATAATTTTAACTGTTTTCATAAACTCTGAAGTACGGTATTTTTATACGGATGGAAGTACTTCCGTATTTATCGTGCTGAATGAGACCCTGGACCAGGCATAAAACCAATATCACGCGCTACTGCATAAGTTTTTGGGATTTGTAATTTATTTTTAATCTCATTGGTTCCCTAATGCTGACATCATTCATTCATTCGAAGTTCCATCTGTATCGCTGAGTAAACTACAGCCGAAATATGGACAAATTGCAAAATAGGGTAACAAATATTCTATTTATTTAGGCAACCGTAAAGAAATGAATTGCCAGAACATTCCTTTCACCCGTCATTTAGAACTAAAATTACATGGCATAACGTAAGTTATTAAGATTTATTTTTAGCATCCTTTGTTTTCACTGGGGTCATTATTTCAGCCACATGTAAGATGCGTCAGCCCTTAAATTATCTATTGCATCATAGATAACAAAAAAGATAAATGTAAGGATCCGAAAGATTTTGGGTTAATTTGCATCGCGATGCATGATGACAATGACATGCGGTGCAGGGACTGTATTAATTCGCGTGTGATTGAAGCTTTCATTTTCCAGCGGAAATATTAGCGGAGATTGTGGTTAGGCTGAAATGAAACCTGAACCAAGTTGACAATTGAAACTTTTTGGTACAGTAGAAGGCAGGAGAAATTACATTGAGCTTTATTTTATAACAATTCCATTTAGTTAAGCAACTACAAAGAACTGAATTGTCAGATCACTCATTTAAACCAGTCGAAAATGATGGGCTTTGATGCTAGTAAATTGATAAACTTTAACATTTGAAATAACCCGCATAAAGATGTCGATTTTACGAAACAGCCAGTAACACGTAGTATCCCATCATAACAGAAATTCCAGTATGCCGACGATCTGGCTATTACTTTCGAGGATAGAAACTTCCATACTTGTGAAGCTAAACTCTCTGAGTATTTTTTTTTTTTAAATGCTTAACGTCTCCTATAACAACTAGGTCTTTAGAGACGCGATAGGAGGATGGGGGGCAAGGAATGGGAAGGAATTCGGCCATGGACTTTTGAAGGAAGCATCCCGGCATTCACCTGGAGTGATTTGGGGAAACCATGGAAAACCCAAATCTGGATGCCCGGACGGGGATTCGAACCGCCGTCCTTCCGAATGCGAGGCCAGAACGCTAGCCGTTACACCACCACGCTCGGTCTCTCTGAGTCTTAACCAGCTCTGCACATTCTTCTCTAAGTGGAGACTAAAACCTAATCTAACGAAGAGATAGTCTTGTTGCTTTCACCTTTCAAACCAGCTCGCCTACTTCAGGACAAGACCAACCTTCGGACACCTTGGAAGTGTAGAATACAGAGACTACCCCAAATATCTGGAAGTTAGCTTGGATCGAGCCCTCGATTTTCGTCAGGATTTATCTAACACTGCAGAGAAAGTAAAGACCCGTGTGAACCTTGTAAAGAAACTGGCTGCTACATCATGGGGTGCAGCTGCATACGTTCTTCGAGAAGCAGTCATTCGCTTGACGTTTGACATCCAGCTTAATGCTGCTATGAGAACAGTGAGGGGTGTCATTAGGTCTACCCCAGTATCCTAGCTGCCTGTACTTTCAAACATTCCTCCACCACATTTGAGGAGAAAATCGATATTGCCAAGAGAATTGGAAGGGGTGAAGGAAAACAACATGATTCTTCTACATAGTGACCTCCTTCACCTACCTCACATACGATTAAAATCAAGGAGACCTACCTACATTGAAGCAGCCAAGCCTAGAAATAACAACTTGTATGAAGAGTGAAGAAAGGAATGGGAAGCCAACAGCCCACATAATTGTGGGCTCGTAAAAGATCCGACAACTTGTATTCCAGGGTCTGACTTGCAAAGACATATTTCGTATCAACTGAGTAGATTTAGCGTAGGTCACGTAGTGTGTAATTCAACCGCACATAAGTGGGGTGTCCGCGAAGATGCGTTGTGTGACTGTGGTGTTATCCAAACTGCTAACCACATTGTGATGCTATGCAACCGCACATAAGTGGGGTGTCCGCGAAGATGCGCCGTGTGACTGCGCTGGTATCCAAACAGCTGACCACATTGTGATTGACTGTCCTGCAAGAAGACTATCTGGAGGCCTACTCGCACTGCATCAAGCTGGACCAGCTGCCAGAAGATGGGTTGAATCCCTAAATATACTTATCTGATTAACATTTTTGTTTTGTTTTTTGCATACTATTATAATAATCATAATAATGGCGGAAACTGATTCTTGTGTATTTGGCTTTACTTCTTGAAGCTATTCCTTCTTACCTCTGAGAAAGCGCCAGAAAATTTTAAATGTGTCTGGATGAATTTACATTATGAAACACTAATTAGATGACGTCAGTTTAAAGCCCTTCTGATAGCGGCGAGAGAACCATCTCCATTCTCCGTCGGAAATACGCACTTTTTTTACGCGGGGTGACAGTTCAGGTCAGGAGTCTTGGGGCTGACAAAAGTTGAACTCATATAAAACTGTAATTATTGTCAACAGGCCGACGCAACCCAGGCTCGAAACGATAGGACGTAAAATTGTTTGTGTTTTAAAATGACACTGATCGAACATAGAGATCATTAATACATTCAGCGAGTTTAAAAGTAGAAAGTAATTTATATGGATGTATAAAACCTCCGATAAACCTACTGGGACCCGAAAAACCAAAATGAACCTATAAACCGTGTAACGAATCAATGTAACTAAAATGTTAAAGAAGCCGGATCTAAAATATATAGGTGTATGAATAATTGATAATTTATACAAGAAGCAGGAGGCTATAAAAAAGTAGAGACTGAAAAGATACGAGTATTGTTTAAAAATTATTTTGAATGTATGGCTGTAGTAAGTATATCACCACTGATAATTAACCTACAATCAGAGGATGTGAGGAAAAGCTTTCAAATTTGTGTGTAGATTCAAAGAGACATAATTAGTTTCCTACGATTTTGTGTTGTTCTGTAGATAGATAAAAGGAACAAAAAATTGAATCAAATGTAAGAAAGACAAAGGTCTTGAAGTGGAATATGAATGATGATAAATATAAAAATGAGATAGGATTTACTAGAAGTAGTAAGAAAGACACTTCCGTTATTTATGAAGTAAAATTACTGCTGATGGCTGAAGATTGGGACAGTCTCAAGAAAAGTTAATTAACCTGGAGATTGTTCTTCAAAGAGAAAGATCTCTTAGTATCAAAAAATTACTCCTGGTTCATAAACAAATTTGTATAATCTTTTTTTATGGCGCACATTGCTTTGTTGAACTTCGGAGGTTTCTGAAAGAAGAAAAAGTATTACAGTGGAAAAATATTGATAATTAGTATGAAATTATTATTCTGGTAATGTTGTGTCAGGTAGTTTGTAGTGACAGAATGGTGGTTCACACCTTAAGGCATACGGGGTGTGTTGATTTGTTAGCTGATGGAAGAATAGAATGGAAGAAGTGTCCAAAAACCATCATCATAGTTGGAAACAGCGAAGTCTAACAAGAAGGTTGGTGAACTCTATGGTTCACTGCTTGATTTCGCATATCGTACTAAGAACAAAGCGTCGAAGCTTTTATTTGAAATTGGTTGAATAATTTTAAAAAAAATTGTGATCTATTCTATTCATTTTGATAATTTTCAAAAGCGAGTATATCTTTCTGTGTCATAATACAAACTTAACATGTAGGTTAATAAATTTTTCGTTACACCGAAACTAGAAATATTAACATGCTGCGGTCGTTATACCAAACTATTATTTACGATTAATTCTTTGTGGGTGAGGAAAGAAGGTTGTGGAAGAATCTTACAGAAAGAAGACACAGGCTGTTAGGTCATATTTTGAGACATGCTGGATTAATTAATTTGCTGGTGGAGGGAACAGTCGAAGGTAAGAACTGTAGAGGAAGACAGAGATTAGAATATATGAAGTAGATAATTGAGGACGTGGGTTGTAGGGGATATGTAGAGATGAAGAGGTTACCACAAGATAGGAAGAGATGGAGGATTGCATCAAACCAGTCGAAAGACTGATGACAATTTTTGTATGAATTTGATTTCTCTGTTTTAGTTGAAGATTAAAATTTACTTCGTGTGTTCACATAATAAGTGGGTTGAACAGACGGTGCTATTCAGGTGTACTGCAAGCGGAAAGCAATTAAAAGCTTGTACTTTCATGTAGTATTTACTGTAGATTTCATTCTGTGTTGACTGATGCTTTAACTACTCTTCAATGCACGGTAGTTTGAAGGGCAAAACAATGAGCCACTACCACAAGGCCCTTCCACAAAGAGGCCCTTCTCAGGCTACACTCATGTGGGTAAGGGCTCTCAGAAACTTGACGTAGGGAAATTCAACAAGAAGAAATTCACAAGGGACAAACTATTAACGACTCTTCAGAGAGGCAACACAAACATTACTCATCCTACTACAAAGATGTATTGATCTTCACACTGAACACCAGTCACTCGAAATCGATAAGAGGAGTCGAAAGCATATTTCAACTTTACAAAGAAATTCATGACTTGGAATGATTATTACTTTTTTGGGATACTAACCTAATGAGCCAGAGATAAAATGCTATATTTCGGCAGTCATATTCTCTGCTCACACTATGAAAAAATCTACTGCCGAAAAGTGAGGGGCCACCTCATATGCCGCGTGGTGAAGCGCTATGTCACCCTCTCTCTGATAGGCTATTGAGTTCTTTATCTATTTTCTGACTGCCTGGATGATAATGGGATCTCATGGAGAATAGGAACCGCTGAAAAATCGTCACCTTATTCGAGTAGCTTAGCTCAAACTTCGCATAGGCCACTCTTTTTCGGTAAGCGTGAATCAGAGAGTCCAGAAGATTGTGCGCCGGTTCAATCGTGCCTAGTAAGTCACTTATTAAGTGTGAATGACATCGTAGAGCCTGCATAAAAGTTGCCCAAAGTTCTTATAATCAGCCAGAACTTCTGTAAAACCGTCGAAATTTGCATGTTCACCTAGCACTTTTATCCGCTGCGTAAAGTTCTTGACGAAAATATTTGATTGTTTAGAGCATGAAACATGTTAGAATTTCCTGATCCATATTACCTTTCTGTGCCACATTTGGCGCGCTGAGACTGTTTGGATATCACAATCAACTTATGTGGTAGCACATAAGATATAGATCGGCCTGCGTGATTCAGAAGGTGCTTTCAACGTCTAACTTTGAATCCTGTCTCAAGAATCACTAGTTTCAGAAAAGTGTTAAAGAATGGTATACACTGACATAATGCGCACTTCTTCTATTGTTTCGAAAATTGACAAAAAGCTACTAAACAAAGAGGTGACGGCTAACAAATTTGGAGTAAGATTTCTAATATACTCGTAATATTGGTAGAAGCTAACGATGAACGGAGTCCTGCGTAAATTTGTCAATAATGGCAGGAGGAGGTTGGTACAGAATGTTTTGAAAAATATTGTGTTTTAGAGACTTATCTTTATATATAAAGATGAATGTATGTTTGTTTGTTCTTCATACAAATCCACAGTTTTCATCCGATCTCGATGAAACTTTGCACACTTATCCTTTGAAACAAGGAGAAAAATACTGTCTACATTTGGTTGAAAAATTATCTGTATAAATAACACATGTTGTCTCATAACTTCGAAATACGGCGATAGACAGACACGTTGGATGTGGACGTCTCCGTACCGTGTTTTCCGTGTAGTGGACTGCCAGCTCAGTGGACAGTTCGCATCGAGCCGCCGTCGCGTGCGGTTGCTCGATACTTTCCTCAAGCGAGGTTCAGTGAGTGTATCAGTGAAAACTTAGCTTGTGGTTTACGATAGTGAAAATGGAATCGACGATACAGAAGAATACACTGAAATTTGCGTTCGACGCGAAGGAGACAAGACCACGTGCATATGACTTCCATGAATGGCTGTATGAAAAATTCGACTTGACAGACGCAGATGTATACGGAATCCAAATGGACTTCTTGACTTATGCAGTATACGTTAAAATGACAAATGACAACTTGTGCAATACTATCGTAGAGAAAACTGGAGGGAAAGCCGACTACCAGAACCCAGATGGAACCGTAAGTACCGTATATATAAGCCACGCAGGGCTGGGGCTACGATCAGTAAGAGTCTTTAATGTACCATTTGAAATTAGTAATGCTAGTGTAACGGCAGCAATCCGAAACTATGGTGAAATAATAACGGCGACCGACGAAAAATGGAGCCCTAAGTTCAGATTCCAAGCAAACAACGGCATACGGTGTGTGAAAATTGATTTAAAAAAACATATACCTTCCTATATAATGATACAGGGTTTCAAAGCATTAATAATATATGAGGGACAACCGCGCACATGCTCTGTTTGCAATGAACCTGGACATCTAAGATCTGAGTGTACAAAACGCCGACCATTACAACTTCCAAGAGTAAAATTGTCAACATCAGAAACTATAACAGCAAATGCTACAATCGCGGAAGCGAGTAAGGAAAGTAGCAACACAGCGTCTTATGCAGAAGCCACGGCACAAGTCAACAGTGTAAACATAGGCCACACTGTAACATCAGCATGTGAGCCACACACAGAAACGTTGGAAAACACGGAAATCATGGAGATCGATGTAGAGGACAACTCGGAACAGCTCGGCGGTAAACAGGAAACACAAGCCGAAAAATCTGGACAAGAAGAAGAAGAAAACGAAGAACAAGAACCGGAACAGAAATTACATGAAAAAGAAATAGAAGAAGAGAGTATCCCAGAACATGTCATACACATAGAAACATTTACAAATAAAACAACTCACCAGGCAGAAGAAGATTCCGAAACAAAACAACGGATTGAAATGCACAGCTCAACGATCAATAACAAAGCCGAGAAAGAAATAAGCGAGAAGAGAATAACAAGACAATCTAGCAGAAGTGCAAATAAGGATGGTGCCAATACCGCAAGTCAATACATAGCAAAAAAAACGCCGAGCTCTCAGTGAACGACTCGAAAACAACGGCAAACCAGTAAAAAGAATAGCAGAGAAAGTAGAACGAACAACAAATAACGCCAAATCAGGACAAGAAGAAGAAGAAGAAGAAACAACCAAAGTTAGAATTGGACAAGACACACCAAAATACGTAAACGATCAGAAGATAAGAGAAGAAGATAAACCAAAACTCCTCAGTAAAGACAGCTGGTACGAGGAAGTAATGGAGGGATCTGATGAGACGTAAAATAACCAATGACAAGCAATCAAAGTTATAGCATTGCAACTATAAATATGAACAGAGTAATTACGCCATTCAAAATAAAATGCCTAGCGGATTATATTAAACAAAACAGTATTGACATCGCAATGTTACAAGAAGTGACTTTTACGGAACTAAACATCCCTGGATACGATGGAATAATCAACTACTCCAAAGAAACCAACACGGGAACGGCCCTCGTGATTAGAGAGGGAATTGAGACGGTTAGTACAGAAACATTAACAAACGGCAGGGCCATTGCAACTACAATAAATAACACGCGAATAATTAATGTTTACGCCCCCTCTGGCAATAATAATCGAGCCCAAAGAGCACACTTCTACAAAACAGAGCTACCCTATCTCCTGCGAAATACCACAGGTGCAATAATAATGGGAGGTGACTTTAATTGTGTACTAAGCCAAAAAGATCAAACCCCAAATTTCAATGGGTGCAGGGAGCTGACTAACCTCATTCGAGGGATGGACTTTCACGACGCTTGGGAATGCATTCACGGAAATGCCAAAGCCTACACATATGTCTCAAACAACTCGGCAAGCCGACTCGACAGGATCTACGTAACGGAGACCCTCCGAACCAAAACAACCAGTGCAAACATTTTTCCTCTAAGCTTTTCAGATCACAACAGTATGCAATGTACTGTCAACATGCAGAGGCAGCCAGTTAGCAGAGGCAAAGGATTCTGGAAATGTAACATCTCTATGCTTGAAGACCCGGCGCTAGACGAAGAAATCAAAAGTGTCTGGGACGAATGTCTAAAAAACTGTAAAAAATATAAAAGCACACTATCTTGGTGGGTTGAACATGTGAAACCAAAACTAAAACGAACCTTAATCTCCTGGGGGACACAAAAGAACTATTGGATGAAGGGCACAATTGAGTATTATTACAGATGCATCAAGGAATTATACCAAGAGCCCACCATAACTGTCGATACTAATATAAAAATAAAAAAATACAAAGCCAAGATCCTATCATTACAAAATATGCAAGCAAACAAACTTCTGACAACTTCAAAACCGACTGACGTCGCAACCAAAGAAACGGCAGCCTTGTACCACCTTATAAGGAGCACAAAAAGGAGTAAAAAAACTTTAATAACCAATATAATTAAAGAAAATGGTGAAAACATCAAGGACGGAAGAGATATAATTAAAGAAATTACCACGCATTATAAAAATATTTTTAAGTCAACTCCAACTAGTACGGCGGCAATCTCCGATTTAATATCCAACTCAAGTAACACAGCAAGTGTGGAAGAATCAGCAACTCTAACAAGAATTTTTGACCAGGATGAAATTCATACATCGATAAACAAAGCAGCAAGAGGGAAATCCCCAGGACCGGATGGGTTACCCATAGAATTTTATATTCATTACTGGCCCATGCTAAGAAATAAGTTAACAGAGATTCTAAACGACTTATGGACAGAGGATAATCTTCCCACCGCCTTCACAGAGGGCATCATAGTGCTAGTACCCAAAGGCAACCAGATCAAAAAAATCAATGAAATACGACCAATAACTTTGTTAAATTCAGACTTTAAAATACTAACGAGAATCCTCAAAACTAGACTGGAACCCCTCATGGAGAAAATCTTAGGACCTCATCAAACCAGTGCTATTCCCGGACGTAGCATCTTAAATACTGTGTGCGAATACCGTGATATTATCAGCATAAACGCAGAAAAACAAACGCCATCAGCTCTACTATTCCTCGATTTTGAAAAAGCTTTTGACCGAATTGAACATAATTACCTCTTAAAAATCATGGAACATAAAGGATTTGGCTCCCCATTCGTGGAAGTAATAAAGAAAATAATTACAAACACACATTCAAAACTTCTTATAAACGGACACCTGTCAGCGCCCGTCAAGATAGAAAGATCGATAAGACAAGGATGCCCGCTATCAATGATCCTGTACGCACTGGCAACGGAACCCCTGCTTGAGAAATGTCACCAAAATTTAACAGGCATTAATCTAAACGGATACAAATTTACATGCAGAGGATACGCAGACGACATTTGTATAGCCGAAACTTCAGCGGAGGACATCCAAAAAACGTGGGAAATAATCACAACGTTCACGGAAGCAACAGGCGCAAAACTTAACCCAAAGAAAACAGCACTGCTCCAAATAAGTGGAGCAGAGATCCCACCTCCAACAGACATCTGGTACGAGCAAGTAGAAGAACATAAGACATTAGGCATTGTTTTTCAAAAGAACATTATGAAAACAATAACTAAAAACTGGCTCATAACACTACCAAAAATTAGGGCTGTTATAAACATGCACTGTGATAGAGATCTGGATGCAATACAGAAGGCTAAAATCGTACAAGTATCTTTATTGAGTAAAATGGTCTACATCGCCCAAGTACTGCCGATACCCGACACAATTGCAGATCGGATACAGAATCTGCTCGGGTGGTTCGCAAGCAGGGGTAAGATCTTCAAAACAGCGTTCAAAACAATGACTCTACCCCTAGGAAAAGGAGGCATAGGAATGATAAGCGTACGCGAAAGATGCTGCGCATTATTCCTCAAAAGAACCATAACGACAGCGGAAAATGACCCAAACGGCCCAACAAATAACTTGATTAAAGAAACAAAACCAGTCACTGAGGAAATACCTTTCAACATGGCCGCGATAAAGTTCAACTTACCACATATGAGAAAATTTCACCTAGAAACAACTTATGCAAAAACCAAAGGATGCACCCTGTACAACAAGACAACAAAAGAAATCTACAAAATAATCAACACAACTAACCACAGAAATAAAATCGAAATTAAAAATCCACAATACAACTGGAGCAACATCTGGAAAAATATAACGAATAAAACTCTAAACACTAAAACACAATCCTTGTGGTATGACGTCGTAAATGAAAAAATCTCAACCAACAGAAGACTTTACGAAATACATCTATCCCGAATGACAGATGCAGAAATTGCGGAAATACTGACACCCTGATACACAGAATAACGTGTAACCAAAACCAGAAAATATGGAATTGGGCAAGAAGAAGAATAGCCTTCCTTGACAGAACATCACCTTTAACCGTGAGCATCCAGGAAATACTGAAACCTGAGAAAAAGAGATATCCTGAAACGAAACACAACACGGTACAATGGATACTAGGCAATACCCTAACTTATATGCTACAAACGGAAAAGAGTACTTACGACGAATATATAGCATATATGAATACTATATATTACGAAATTATCCAAACTCAAAATTATAAAAAAGACTTCGCACGGATGCTCGATATAATAATGACAGAATCATTCCAATGATCACAATTTAACCAAATAAAACTGTTTATAAACCCCGCCTAGACCCAAAGAGAGACTTTTTGAATCAAAGGCACGAGGGGAACCTAACTGTACCAAATATTCAAATCATAAAGAACCTCAAAAAAACAAAACATCCAACTGATGGAAAATACCACTAATAAATACAAATAAGGAAAAGAGAACATTGAAACCCAAATTTTATTATAAAAAGGTTTAGAGCCAGGCAAAGAGCCAACCACTGGCGAGCGAAAGGCAGGGCTGAAGGGGAGGAAGGAGGCCCAAAAAAAAAAAAAAAAAAAAAAAAAAAAAAAAAAGAGGGGTTAAAGCGCAAAAAAAAAATATATAAAAAAAAGTGGTTAAAGCGCTTGCTTACAAATGTTTGGGTCGTAGTCTCCGGTTCAAATCTCCGTGGAGGCTAAGATTTTTAATCGTAAGAGTCAGGCCTGGGCCGTAGGTTATTCGGATTGAATGTTAAACTGTAGATATTAGAAAGTTAGGGGTGCATTGCGAGGCAAACCGTAGGTAGTCTTGCAATGTTGTAGGTGTACACTTTTTTACGTTATAATGATCCCTCAGGTGTTGTTCACAGTTAGTGTGTGAGTGTGAATCACAGTAATATTATTATAAATACGGAAGTAAGTCTCTGTCTTTTTGTTACGTTTTGACAACTAAATGGCTATATCGTTGTGATGGAATTTTATAAGGAAATATGTATGAAGGGCACAGGATATTTTTTTCCAGTATGATTAACAGTTGTAGTCACGAAATTTTGAGACCTTATCGAATGGTGACAGAAATATGTTGCAAATTGATTCTCTTCAAGAGACAGGTTTGACGGTACAATGATATATTGATAGCTTTCCTGTCATATTATTCCGACTCGATATTGTTTGGGACCAATCCTTCGTTACCAACAACTTTCTATATTTAATTCTGGTAAAAAAATTCTTAATCCACGCGTACGAAGTTGGGGGTACGAGCTAGTATAAAATAAATTTCGTGAGACATGAATAGCCAGCTTATGGTACTACGGAGCAGTCACACTTTACAAGAACAACGTACACCTTTTATTAAGTTCAGTGTTAGTAGGGGGGGGGGCAGTAAAAATTTCAACCAAGACCGGTTTTTTATTATATCTACCATGTGTGAAGTTTATAAGAAACAGAGAGAATGCTACAAAGAATAACAAACAGGAACCAGTCGCACATTCAAAATATAGAGAACCTGATTTTGGCCTTCGCAAAGTCAGTCTATTTGGTTTCTACGATTTAAGGACAGTACTAATGTTACTATGCTTTTGCAAATAGCTGAACTATTTCCGTATATATGAGAATAAAAGAACTATACGTATTGCTTCAAAGCAAAAAAGAACACTATGTTTCATTTGTTGCATAGATCTTTTGGTGATTTTATGGGGACTTATTTGTGTGTACATAAACTTTCAATGTGTTACATCTCATCAAGAACCATATACTTTTCTGAGGGACGTAGGTTTTTGTCCTTTCCCATTAAAAGTATTCTGTATGTTAACCCATAACATATGCTTACAGTTTGTGTAGTTTCTTTGAAATCCGTTCTCTCGTTTTGTTTAATTTGTGCGCAGACAGGTAAAATTCAATGTTTACGGCACTGGCTTCTGTATCATCAAGAACTGTGGTTCTAATCTGATCCTATATATCAACCAATCAGTAGAGCATTTTTCTTTTAGTACCTGATCCGTTTACAGACAAACAAAAATTTCAAATTTTTTGGTTTTGGCCGATGAATCATCGGAAAATCTGTAACTTATCGGCATAAAATAATGTCTCCTATATGATTTAAGCTATCACTATGTGAAGTTTCATTAAATTACTATTTAGTTTTATTCCATGTTATCCCTTCAATACCTATTTCCACCTCAAGTACTTTATAAATATAAATTATTAGGTGATATCCGCAAATGATTTGAAAGAAGGTTACTAAGATTCGGTCTAATTGGCGAATTATGTAGCTGCGGAGATGTGGAAGAGAGTTGGGAAACATCGGTCTAAGAAGACTGTTAGTAAATTTAAAGGAATAATAGAAAGGCCCAGCGTGAAAGATGTTATATGTGACAGAAACGAGGTTTTACCAGCTAAGCCGACTGAATGATTAGCGGAAGCGCAAGAAGTCTTGAAATCCGATTGAAGCGTTTCATTTTGAGTTTGCCGAAATCTATGGGGAATAAATAATAAACAGCAATTGTTGAATAATAGGCAACCGTTAATATTTAAATCACTAATACCCATACATTTTCAGGTGAATTGAGTAAGCTGTAGGTTTTGCCATACATTTTCATACGGAGCCAGATTGTTGCCCGACTAGTGTGAAAATTTCTTTGTCAACAATTTGTCACCACCCACCAAACTTCAATACCAACAATAATGGTTTTTGTACCCCTAAAGGCTTCCTTATCTATGAAAAATATGAAAAATTCTCTCTTCACTTGCTATATTCATCAGAGTATGTATCTGACTGTTTGGTAATCATTCATTAAACAATTCATTCAAAGAGTTTTTAAATTTTAGAGATGCATTTTATGGAACTGATAATACCTTATAAGAATATGAACTTAATTTTAAAGTGGGACAAGCATTTTAGGCAATTTACTTTTGTCTTTTGAGATTGACGTATTATCAGAAAGCTAGAGTTACAACTTGAATTGGATGTAGAAAGTTGAAATTGTGCAGATGATAAAACGAACGGAGTTGGCTGCAATTAGTTAGTTACGACTGCTGTTTCTGAACTGCCTATTGATTTTTTATTTCAGTAAAAAGTGATAGTAAGAAAAATATTATCATATTCTGATTGCCGCTAAGATTGACTTGCGCTTGTTATAATGTTTATCTGTGACATTTCTTATATGTGTTACAGAATTATTAAGAACTAGTGTAAGCCCGTGACCTTTTTTGTGTATCGTCACAGGTCTAGAATAGTTCCAGTTTTTAGGGTCAAAGATTGTGACAGGTTAACCTGATCTGACCAAATACGAACTTGACCTTTATTTCACCCCTAGCGTGACGTAAATCTCTTGAGCTTGAAGAACCTGGAAGTATTAATAGACGAGGGTATTAAACACAGACAGGGACGATCGCGTCATCGTATAATTGTTTCGAAGATCGTAGACTCGAACTTGCTGAAATACAAACATGACTTGTATCACTCTTCAAAATGTGAAGAATTCCTGTTTACTTCGAAAGCATCAGCTTGTTTTTTTTTTTTTTTTTTTTTTTTTTTTTTTTTTTTTTTTTTTTTTTTTTTTTTTTTTTTTAGTGAGGCTGGCATTCATAATGTAATCTTTTGTCATAGTGTTTTTAACGGCCAGAGAACTTAATACAGATTATGAAACAGTTGAGCAGCTCCGAGGAAATGAATTGCCAGCATACTCGATTCGGTAACATATTTGGTCTGATGTCCACTTTAAACATCCTAATAACTCACGTACAGCGAACATGAACAAAGACCATTACCGAAAGTGGTAAGTGAAATACGTAAAATAGCAAATAAATCGTAATGTATAAACTTTTGTCAAGCAACAACATTAGCGAAAGTTTTAATTAAACAGAAAATTTAGCCTATGTCGGAATGACAATAGGTACGCGTGGTTGCAGCAGAGATCATGAATAGGTAATTTAAGTTTTTTTCAAGTTTTTTGTGTTGCTTTCTTAGCAACATGTTACTGAAAAGTAGTTCACGGTTTTTCAGCCGTAAAGTTTGTCGATATTTTTTTAACTATGAAATACAAATAAAAGCAAATTTAATTAATGTATTATGGCAATTAATTTCGTAGGAGTTTCTTAGAAATTAAATTGTTGTCATAACCTCGAATTTCTTCTAATGATTTCTCTAGTGGCTGTTAATTTGCGAGCGAAGGCTGACACCACTCTCCAGTCAATAATTATCGAGGTGAATGAGTGAGTGAGCTTAGGAAATTATATTGTACAGTAGATATACTGGTATATATTTTGAATAGAATGTAACATCTTATTTTGTTTATGAAATGAAAAATAACATACTATCCAGGAATTGTGTCTGAACTGAAAGTTATATTACTGTAATTCTGATGAGATTTCAAACAGGCAACGTTGCCAGATATTTCAGCAATGCATTAGTTCTGTTCTACTGAAACTGGAAGGGAGTTAGCGTTTGTGACGCCAACAATCGTGTAGTCATAAAACATTGAAGCTTGTATTTTTTTCATCACTTTACTCGGAGAGATTCAAATTAGCTAGTTACTTCTACTCGATTAATCTCGGCGCCGTTACTGGAAATTAGCATCGAGTCGTCAACAATTCTGCAGCCGGCTCCAGACACTGCAGCCAGCCCCAACTGGAGAAGAAGTTTGTTATCAGTCGGAGAGGAGGCAGTTCCGTGCCTGAAGAGCACTTATTGGGATTACAGAGAGATATCTGTTTATGCAGATGCGAGTGCACAATGAGTGCCGAACGCCGTTAACAAGAGTGGAATAACTGGATTATCGCAGCGAGAGGGAGAGGGTAGATGGCTCTGTTGCCAAGTGGCGACGGAGACCAGCGCACTGGGTGACACACATAACATGCAAATTTTTTATGGTCTTAATGTTACTGATGCAAGAGTATGAAACGGCATTCATTTTATTAAAAGAAAGATTACGTAAATAAGTCTAACCATTTTGTAATTAAGTCTGATTGATATTCGACTGTTGCTTCACTAAGATACTTTGTGTACTTGTTTTTAGGGTATATAAACATAAAAAGATAAATAACGCACAGAGCGTTTTATTGCTTATGAGTAACAGGTTACTAAGGATAATTTCATTTATTCTATTAAGTGACTTTAATCTACACTTATTATTTTGACAGCCAGCCTTACGGTTTTTCGGCGTCGGCGTCATTAGAGCAAGGGGAGGATGGAGGAAATGAAACGGAAGGAGTTCAGAGAACATTCTAGCTGTAGCCTGGAGTGCCACACCTGGAATCGAACCCGCGTTCTCCTTAAAGGTATGCCCAACCATAACCTCTCACCCACATGGCTCTGGCAGACTCTTATATACTATACCAGTAAAAGTTCAGTATCATCCAAGTTTTTCAACTATTTCGTACAGTATATACAACTGGTATCACCGGTTTCCTATTATTTCAATTTCATTCAGACGTTGCATTTCTTTGTCCAGTACCGATATCTGCACTTGAATTAAAACGCTGAATCGACCGGCTCGCAGTCGTATTCACTGTCATTAAGGAAAAGATAGAACTGTGTCAACTGCTTTGTTTTCATTTCTAAAGCAACTCAAAGCGGAAGTAAGTAGCTAGATCGTTAATTAAACACAGATATTTCTGCATGGTGATTCATTACGATTTTTTTTTCCTCGGGCTTTACGCCTCGTCGACAGCGAGGTCATTAAAGGCGGGATGGGACTGGGGGCAAGGAACGGGAAGGAATTCGGCCATGACCTTTTTGAAGGAAGCATCCCGGCATTCGCCTAGAGTGATTTAGGGAAACCAGGGAAAACCCAAATCTGGATGCCCGGAGAGGATTCGAACCCGCGTCCTCCCGAATGCGAGGCCAGAACGCTAACCATTTACCCACGACGCTCGGTTTCAATGGCAAAAAAATAACATGAACGGAATAACGGAATATAGTGAACTACCCATTATTCTCAGTTATCATTATTTGATATTCCTGCGTCACATAGAAAAATTAAAAATCATGTGAAGAATTCATATCAGTCATTGAGAAATGGCTGCAATTTGATGCGTTATCCGGTTAGTGAAAAGTGCAAATCTGAAGAAGTATTAACAACAAACCTCAATTCCTTTCAAAGCTTTGCAATACTTCAGTTGCCTGTCGTTTAATCCCCACTTCTTTTGATGTATTTTCAACTTTTTACATTTTGGCAGACCGAGACTTTGGTTAGTGGTGATGTGGTATGAGATTTGCGTGAGATGCAGGTTGCATTTTACTGAAGGCTCTTGGTACAACTGGAGACAGATCTGTATAATTTCAAAGCTGTCTGCAGGCCGGAGCCCTCGTTACGCAGCATGCATAAATGAATGACAATGTCCATAATGGGGACATACAGCCCGCGGCCGCGCTGCCTCCGTTGTTACGTTTGTAATCAAATACCGCACTCGCCACGATGTTCGAATTATACCACGTCTTTAGTCTTCAGTCCCACCGGGCATCACATTTCTGCTTGACTTCTATCGCATTAATGAATGCAAGTAATGGGTCTAAGTATTTATTGAAATGAAGATCGTGTTATTATTCGATGTAAATTCTTTTATCTACACTAATACTATAAATGCGAAAGTAACTCTGTATCTGTCTACTTGTTACGTTTTCACGACTCAACGGCCAAACCAATAGCCTATTGATGCAACCCGACGATGAAATACTATGTATCATTAGGAATGACGTACGATACTTTTTTTTTAGGGATAAATAAATATATTTTGTCATGTAATTTTGAAAACGAACCGAATGGTCACAGACATACGGATAGTGTTTGTAAGTCCATATAAACATATCCGAAGCTCAGTCTTTGTTTCCCTCGCAGTCAGTTTGTGTACGATCTGTGCATGTACAGAGACAACTAATCATATAGTATTGAAGTGTCACGCTAATTGCGACATCAAAAATATGTAATTAATTTTATTTATTATAAATCATAAATTAATATTTTTCATGAGGGATGTGAATTATTATCAAAGGCACCATTTGAAATTACTATTTATTAGATCACGTACATGGATTGCATTAATTAGTCTGACGTGATTAAGAGATGTGATTTGGATAGCATGAATTGACTTGTTCATCAGGGTCGTTTGATGGGCTTGTGGACGCGGTAGGTGAACGCACTCAACACACACAAGTTCGTCAGTTTCACAATACCGTGAAGTGGCTTCTGCGACGGCAGCTGTAGGCAGGCCGTGGTGGCGCTTCTTGCTGCGGGACTGCGCGAAGTCAGTCAGCTCCACTCGAGGACGGCGTTGTGTTCGACGCTGTCTGGAGTAGCTGCACCAAGTAACTTGGACGAGAGATGGTCGACGCGGTCTGGCGGCGAACCTGGTCCTTGGAAAGCTCTTCCAGCAGGAGCGCGAACTCACACTCACACTCGCGTATTTTTGCACGTCCGTCCGCGTACCGCCACGAGGTACACACCTGTGCGGCCTCCAAGCGAGTCCATCCCTCCGCTTAGCGGTCCAGCGGATTAGGGGAAAAGCGAGGGGAGCCACATTCCTTCGCCGATAGCTACCTGTCCTGTCTGGCTCCTAGCAAATTTACGTGGCTGCAACATCACACGGCTGTAATGTGTCATTACAGTATAGATATGGATTTGTACTCCACCAAACTATTATTTTGTGTTTATATGTAGTTTGCTTTCCGGATTCCAAACTCCATAGTATATATATCTTAACAAAGGATAGTAAAACTAAAAACTTTGTTTATAAATGGTATTGACAGAAGGTGTCCCCAGAAAGTGAAATAATTTTAAACTACATAGAAAAATCTGCCGGAGGTAGTCACCAGTCTCCCACAGTTAGCACCTAGCCCTTCCTAGTTTGTTGCTATTTTTAAACATGTTTCAAATTTGTTCTATGCATGAGACAGGATCAATAGTAGAATGACATGGTGATGCCTTCCCTGTCATATTATCCCGAATTAGTGGCTTTTTTTATACGTTTTCTATATCCAGTTCTTTGAATCAAATTCTAAGTATACCCGTGTCCTTCCACTGATAGAACTGGATTTGTTATATCCGCAGCATTTACACTATAGGAAGAATGTTACGTTGCTACCTGTCTGCTAAAAGTGTGACCACAAATGTTTTGTATGTGAAAAGTTTTTTTTGGTGTTGTTTATGAAATGTGTAGCTTATGAGACGGACATTGGTTCTTATCCCAGCGTTCGACTTGATGACTGGAGGTAAAAAACGCCATCAGGAGGGCCGGTACGTGGGGAGCAGGATTCTACCTGGTTTCTAGTACCTCCCAGATCCCCTGAGGAAGGGCCTTAAAGCGCGCAGCCACACTGGGGTCATTGTGTATACCTTAATATGAATGTAGCAAACACGTTTCTTGTCACTTTAATCGAAGTGTATCTAAACATTTAAAATTAAATTGTACAATTTTATTACAGGAATATGATAAACAAAAATTATAAACCTCTAGTGAAAGTTTCTTCTAGAACAGAATTAAATTTCATCAATTTGGTTAAAGTGTTTCTTTTCTTTAATTTATCTTCATTTTCGGAATAATTTGGTACACACATGTAGAAATTACTCCTCGAAAAATTACAGAGATCTCTGCATATTACCGGAAACATTTTTCCAGTGATACGAGCTACCGTATTCTGTATGCCGGTGGTCGCTTATCCTTATTTCAATATGACTTTTAGAACATGCATGTGATGCCAACTTAATCCATAACAACGCTTGGTTGGATCCTCCTGAAGTACGTATATTAAGCTAGTATGACTCAAAACGATATTCACTTAAGATGTCCCCATAAAGTGACATAAATTTAAATCTCGAACAAAAATCTGCTGGAGGAACTGTGATACGTAATCTTCCCCGCCCCTTTTTTATTTGTTACTATTTTTCAACACGCTACAAATTATTTAACTTCATGAGACAGATTCAGTGGTAGAATGATATGATGATGGCTTCCCCGTCATAATATACCACCTCCGTCCTTTTTGGAATACTTACATCTTTCTATATCCAATTCTAGAAATAAAATTCTTCTAAGTCCACGCGTACGGAAGACGTGGGTAACAGCTACTACTTTACAATTCCCTGATCTATCCTGTAAGATTTCTTTCCCATATTACTCGATAATTTTATGCTGGAACTACGTCTTCTGTGTGATGGAGAATACCAGCCCAATTTCCGAATCACTTTTGTAAGGACTGTACCAAGCGGACACTTTTTTTTTTTTTTTTTTTTTTTGTAACTGCTTTACGTCTCTTTTTAACATCGAGGTCTTTAGAGACGGGAAAGGATGGGGGGCAAGGATGGGGGCAAGGAATGGGAAGGAATTCGGCCATGGCCTTTTGAAGGAAGCATCCCGGCATTTGCCTGGAGTGATTTGGGGAAACCATGGAAAACCCAAATCTGGATGCCCGGACGGGGATTCGAACCGCTGTCCTCCCGAATGCGAGGCGAGAACGCTAACCGTTACACCGCCCCGCTCGGTAAGCGGACACAAATCACTCGGCTCTTCTCCTCTCATTCTCGACACTACTGATAAATCACTTGCGATACGGATCCCATGAACCACAGCAGAACTCCAGATGAGGACGAACAAGAGTTGTATACGCTATTTACTTTACACATACGTTTCAATCCCTCAAAATTCGATCTGCAAATCGCAGTCTGGAATTATCGTTTCCAACAATCGATGTTATGCGGATAATATTTCACATTGCCTTGTTCTGTTACACCAAGGCAATTAACGCATTCTAAATTTCCAGTAATTGAACGCTTATTTTGTAATGGCGGACAAATGGTGTCTTCTTATTCGTTAAGCGTCTTACATTCTACATATTGTAATTTAGTTTATGCTGCGATTTATCACTCTATATCGAAATAACGTGCAGTACATATCAGATTGAATTTCTAAACAGTCAGCAGATCCCTTTATTTCCCTATAAGATCAACGACGAATCAAAATTTGGCTTTAGCTTCATGAAATAGTCGCTTTTCCATCCTATTTCAAAATGATTCATACTGCAAATTATGATAGTCAAATTGACTGGTTATCAGTATGTTTATATTAACAACCGGTTTAAGAAGTATTATAACAAGGAAACCCTATATCACTTACCAAACAGTTAAAACAAAATGTTGCACCAGGACTATGCAAAATCCAAGTGAATATGTTTACAAAAGTTTTCGCAATGAATATCGTTTCCTTACTTCTTCGCTAAGTTCATTCCTTGTCGTAAAAAATGTTCTCGTCTATTCGACATTCAAGAAAAACATAAAAGCAACTGAACTTCCGACCTAAAAGACGCAAAAGCAACACTGCAGCTGAAGGCAGCAATAGGAAAGAGAACGATTGGCCATTCCGACATTTAAAAACTCAATGCATTTTCAAAACTGCTCGCGGATGTGTTTCAGGATATAAATAATCGATAAATATTAGTATGTCAAAATAAATTTCAAATTTCTGTCTAAACAAACTTTATAAATAATTACAACAAAAATGAATGGTCTTTTAACCAAGATACTGTAGCCGGATATGTGAAAAGTTGGCTGCATTATTGGCGAAATTAGAGTAAAAAACAGCTTTGAATTAGCAGAAAAATGTTAAGGCTTTCTTCAGCCATGAAACACACGACGTTGAACAATATATATATATATATATATATATATATACTTTTCCTGATATCTTATGTAAACAACAAACAGAAATAATTAACTGGCAGAAATTAAAATATTGTTTGCCTTTTTTATAGTGATTTTTGTAACCTTCTATTTTTATTTTCTTTGCAGTTGAACTGATCGATGATCCAGTATTCGTTATATGTAACTGTATTTGCCGACGAATGCATATTTTGTGTACTGTGATCGATAATTGAAGTTTTTCGCCCGACATATCCCAAATAATTTCTTCTTTTCTGGATTTGAATACAGATTGTCTTATTTTAAATTTATGCGTATAGCTAATGATGAATTACCAATCGTTTTTTTAGAGAATTTAACTATATATATATAAAGTTAAACATTACATTTATTATTTTATTTTCAGAGTGCATTCTACGACACCACCTAGTGTGGAGTTCTGGCTGAATTTTTTTTATATCGTATCGAATGAGTCAAGGTACAGTAAGGGTATAAATGTAACTGATAATTAATGTACTTCAAGCCTTCCTACACGCTATCTAAAATCTTCTCTGATGGTTGTGGTATTTTGTTAAAGTTGTATAAACATTATTTTAATACAATGAAGTCTTCACGGGTGTACCGCTGGATTGTGTCGTGAAAACACAACACCCGTGAAGACTTCATTGCAGTTATACGCCTGGAAAGTCTCCGTTCTTACATCATTTTAATAATTTTCTTGTATTAATTTTTATGCGATTATATTTCCGCAACTTTTTGGATTCACATGAATGACATATTTTGAATATTTAGTTTTACGTTCCTGAAATGACTCAGATTCGTTTTAATTGCATCTTAAGTAACTGTAGTATATAAATAACTAGTATACAATTATTAAAAGTTTTATTACGGTTATTTTTTTCTTGTGTAGTTGCTTAGCATCGTCATTCAAAGAGCTCGCGTTTTTGCAAGAAAAAAACAATATCACTTCTTGTTAACAGAAAATAAAAACAATCATTATCTTGGTCCGTAAATTCGATATCGCTAAATGCCACGAAACTTGAATTTGAGCCATCTTTCTAAATTTTCGTGCCTTCAGTTAGATAAGATCTATGACACGGCCATAACATACTTCAGAGCACACAAAAGTAAATCATATTCTGCTAGAGGTCAACTGATTTCCTGAAAAACTTTTAAATAAAAAATCGAGTTACCTAAATCATGTAATATATTACAATAGGTTTTAAATTCTTTGCTGGAAGAGAAGCAGTTTAGCCCTTGTTTAGCATAAAAGGAGTGATAGCTACTTACTTAAAGCAGAGTTTCTTGAGTAGGTGTAGTTGAATGAGAGGGTCATGAGAAATATGGAAATCGTTTGTTTCCACTCCGTTTAACTTTAAGATGAAGTCTGCGAAAAAATGAGCCTAGGGTATCAACTATTGTGTAAATGAGTCTTTTGGTTCAAGATTGTAGTCATTATTTCTTAATAGAAAATTTGGTCAATTTGACGTAATTTAGTCGTTATATTGTACATGTTTCGTAGAGAGTGTCTGGACGGAACTTCCACCACAAGTCTGCAACATATTAGCGCCCAGTATCACGCGACGTAACCCAAGTTCTGCCGTCACGTCGCATCTGATGCTGCTCTGCTAATTGCCTGCGCTTGACGATCAAGCTATTGTACCGCCTTCGGCTTCACGTCTTGTAGAAACCATTATCCAGTAGAACAATACAAAGCTGCCATTATCCTGCTAATGGGACCTCCATGTTGCGTCCTATGCGATACATAGACGGTGTTTGAATGCTTGAAGCAAAGTTTATTATGTCGTTACTTTTGAAAAATGCGTATCATGCGGGCGGTAAAGTAGAACTGTTTGAAGATGACAAAAGCCGGTTTAAAATTGCTTGCAGGAGTGCTTGAAGGCGAATGATGGTATTTTAAACATTATTGTTTACGTGTCAGAGGCTGTCGGCTGTACTTATGTAGAACTGATTAACAGTTAAGCTTTGTCTCTCGTAGCTGTTTTATCTCTTCCAGAAATCATTAATTCAGCAATGGCTTTTCACAACAGTATGGTTCCAACCAGTTTATAACTTTCTTAGGAAGTAATAGATCCTAGAAACGTATTGCTATCATCTTTTAGAGGCATCTTGGAGAATGATGGACTGTTTAGAACTAAAATGATTTACCAACAGAACAATACGAAAAGCCTTCTTACATTTTTTACCCCTTGCGGTTAGATTACTGTATGTGAAATTACCATGTTAGTAACATCTTAGAAGTTACGGTAAACGCAGAGCAGCAGTTGACATATAAACTATTGTATCTTCAGAGTAATGGCTTTTCTCGCTCAGCAGTAGCATTTAAACCGCCGTACATTGTTTTTCAGCAAAGGAGTAAGTGGGAGCCACAAAAGCTGCTGAAAAGGTAGAAATGCACTATTAACGTTACCTCAAGAATCACTACATCTTGTCTTTGGCGAGACACACAAGTGATACCGTATAAACTTTAAAGAACTGATCTGGGTAATTTGTGAATATTCGTTTTGAGAACAACGCTGAAACATTTGTAAGCGTATATAAGTAGTAGGAAACATAACAAAGAAAATTCTGCGGAGGTTTAGCAAATCTGACGTCACTGCAGAATGACAGAGACTGCCAGATTGTTTGTTTATTTAGTTTTAACTTTACGCAAGGTCTAACACATTCAATAGCACATATCGTATGTTAACCACTTTAACTAAGCGTTGAGGTTTCATGACATGCTTTTGAACATTGATGTAACCAGTTTAGTGTTTTGGTAGCGATAGAAAACAAATTAGACTGGCCGTTTCTATTATTTTTAAGATGTTTTATATTAGTTCTTTTATTTTTTATATAACCTTTGAAAATCAGCATATAGTGACAAATGCCTTCCACGATGCCACCGTAGCTTTTGCACCTTAGTTAATAGAGTGCGACTGGGGGCATATTGTTTTTTCGAGCTGTATTGCGATTTATTATGGAATGTAATGCCGTAGTCTTAAGCAGTTCTAGTGGTTACAGCCTCTTGCGAGATTGCGTCCTAGAGCGTGATACTGTGACGGCACCATTGCAGTACGATACGGTAGTATATGATTCAAATTCTTCTCAGGAAGCGAATGTGTAGGATGTTAGAAACAAGAAGAAATCTATTTCAGTTGATGTTTTACGGAAATGTCATAGTTCTTATTTGCACTACGAACCAGAGCTTGGCTGTATGTTGAACATCGTGTTCTGACTACCGTGTGAAATAAATATTCTGTTTGAACGTTTAATTAGCAATACAGATAATAGCGCATAGGTTTATATTTAATCAATGACCGGTCGTCAGTACTGGTCGTGTAAACAAATGAAAATTGTGTCCCGTAATTGGAGGGTCGTCTGCTATATCCCATTAATTTTATAGTGATCGTATTTTTTTTAACCAATCCGAAAAAAATCACAAGCTGACAAATTTAGAATTAACGCACTATAGGTTTAATGTCACATGCTTCAAAATTACTGACCAGGTTACTATGCAGAAGATTATAAAGTGTAGTAGAAGAAGTAGTAGGTGCAAGAGAATCAATTCTGGCTTTAACACATTTTTATGGCATTTGCTGATTTTAAGAAAGCTTTTGATAATGTTACTTGGGACAAGGTCTTCAAAATTTTAGAGAAATCAGCTAAAGAAAAATTCGACTGTGGCATAAGTATTCAAGCAGAAAAAATCAGCATGTTAAGATTTGGTGATGGCATTGTCCTGTTTACAGGACAGGATCTTCAGAAGTTACTGAATAGCATGAAAAAAATACTGGTGGACGATTTTGGACTAAATATAAACCAAAGCAAGAGCAGAAATGATAGCAATAATAGCAGATTAAATATGAAAATAGGACCGCGTACAATAAGAGAAGTAAGTGAATTCTGTTAGGAAGTAAAAAGCAGAACAGTACTAGTTAAAAGAACTTTGTTAAAAAAGAGAAATCTTTTAGTTTCAAATACTGATCTGGACTAAGAAAGAACTTTTTAAAACTCTATGTGTGGAGCACAACACTTTGTGGTAGCAAAGTATAGACATTTGGAAAGCCAGAAAGAAGGAAAATAGAAGAATCTGAAATGTGTTGCTACAGAAGAATGCTGAAAATTGAGTGGACATGTATGAAATTAACGTATTTTGGAAATGATAGGTGAGGAGAGATTTTTGTAGAAGAGTATTACTGGAAGAAGAGAGAGGATGGTGGGTCATATTTTAAGACATGCGGTTTGGTTAACTTGGTAGTGGAAGGGACAGTTGAATGTAGGAACTGTAGATGAAAACGGAGATTAGAATATACAAAACGGATAATTGAGGGAAAAGTTGTGAGGGGTGTTTGAGATGAAGATAGGGAGAGATCAATGATTGTATCATTATAGGAGCAAAAAAAGTTGTAAAACTTCTGACGTTCAGTGAATGAACGAAACTTTTGTTTCAGATTACAAATACCACACTCAGATAGAACGGATTTCAGAGTTTTCAACATAATGTCTCTTGCAGTGAGACAGAATTATTATTATATTTTTAATCTAATGTTTTTAGATTTGTGTGAAACTTTACTTCATAGTAAAGAGACATCGGGAGAGCCACGTGACTGCTCGATTCTCCAAATTGGCCATCCGAACCTTCCAGAAAGCCGAACATCCAAATGGGAAGATGTATGTAGTTCAACGTGCGAAACATGTTGCAGAGCAGAAGAAAGACGGACCTTGTCTTCCGAAACGTCAACGACTCACAGGAGAAATCAGCAGTAGTATTAACTTCTCCTGATTTTATGTTATTTTTCTAGGTTTTTTCTGCTTGACCTGTACCTGGCTCAATATTGCACCTTCTGTGACTAACTTCAACATCTTAGTTAACTGATTTGTATTATTTTTAACAGCAGCATTTTGCAGCCGACTCTGAAAAAATCTTACATATCTCAGTTTCGTTACCAAGGATTATATTCAAACCTTCCTGCGCGTTACAGAAGCAATCGATATCCCATTGACTGGATTTGACACAAGTTGCACTCTTTAACGCACTATATTCAACAGAATTTTTGCTGGCAACAGTAAACAGAAAACATGTGGCCAGGTCCGTTTTCTATGCAGATAATGTACAAGTATCGGTATGTAGACGACTGATTAGTTCAATGATTATTTCTGTATATTGAGTATTATATAAATCGATATTATTTTAAATAGTAATTGTTTAATTCATTGATTATATTGATACGAAGTGTGATATGTTATTTGGGAGCCTAGTAGGCTTTTCGGTATTACAGCAAGAAGTAATATAGCTTTCTTCGCAAGATATGTATTTTTTGTATTTTCTGCCTTCATATGTTAACGAAGTATTTTTTGGCGGAAAAACTTATTAAAAATAAATTACCGTTTACTTTCAAAGATCTACATGGTTTCAAAAACCATTAAGATTGTTGTTTCTAATATAGAAACTGCTCTCGGAAATCATTTAAACATTTAAGCAAATCAACTTATATTCTACATATGGAAAATAATTTTCATTTCTTCTTTTGCGCTGTTGCTCTATACTTACAAAACATATTTCATAGGATTGCGAGGAACGTTTGGATAAAATTGTTCAAATGTTATAAGCACTGAGGTAAATGAAATATATAAACTGTATATTGAACATCACAACGAAAGATTCACGGAAAATGCGGATGGGAAGATGACGAGGCTGTAGAATTGGAGGAGTGTAACTTTTAGCAGAATCAGAAAGTCGTCACTAACGTTATACTGCACGAAAAGGTGTTAAACGTGTCCCTGCTTATAGAAAAAAATTAGAATGTAAATAAACTGTAACGACTGAGCACTCCATCAAATTTATATTCGCTAGCGGTGTTATGTCAAGAAAGTTCCTTGTGTTGAATCTTTCCTTTGCTTACTTTCCTTCCTGCCACGGTGCAATACATTGTACAGCGGTGCTGTTCTGGTTGCAGAGATTAAAGGCGTTTGACGTATAGACTTGCTTCCGCTAAACTGTTGTCAGACATTGTTTTTTGTTTCTAGTTACATTGGAATCAAGAGATCTTAATTCTTTTTCTTCAAATTTTAGATTTGATTTTCAAAAACTTTGATGATTTTGTTTCGTTTTAAATTACCAAAACTTCTTTCTAAATTCACAAATGTCATACATATATCCTTGCTATATATGTTCCGAACCGAATGGAAACGGATCCCTATTTTTGTCACACTGCTATTTGTCCATCTGTCGCCAACTGTCGCCTCGAACGCAGTTAGCTGCATCCTTCAAATTTGCCAATATTCTGTGCCGCAGCTAGCCAAGATTTTTGTGACGTTTGAAACACACGCTCCTCGGCGAAAGATTTAGAAAATTTCATGGCATTCTAAGTTGTGTTTGTCTGGAAGTAGCTGATGTTATATAACCGTGGTCCTAGAAGAAAAAAGACAGAACTGCAAAACTTGAAATTTGTGTTCAAGTGCGTACTGAGTGTAAAATGACCGTTAATATTAATTGGAACATTAAATGAATTGTACTTCATATGCTTGGGGCTAAAGGAAAGTTGCGACGTTGTTAAAAACAAACAAGTTTGGTAAAAGCTTGTTGAAGAACGATAGCGCAATTGTCAGCTGAGTTCAAGATTGTGTACATTACACGTTGTTTCCGGTAGAGAAACGACTTTATACCAAGAAGTGATTATTGAACCAGAATAAAGGAGACGCATGTGTACTTTATGTTGTTGATACTATTAATTTTCTGTAAATTGTGTGGTGTAACTGTTCTTTTAGTCATTAAAAATAATATTCCATTGTGTTGATAACTATCCTTTCAATCATTATAGATCAACTTCACGATCAGTAAACGTACCCAGAAGATTATGCAACTTGATAGTTCTTTTTGTGATTTGTATTTAATGAACAATGGAAAAGTAGTTTGAGTTTATAAAACTTTCCTTACTAATACCGTGGACACAAGAGAAAGGAGAAGCGTTCTGTAAACGAGGCAAACACGTTTGGAATTATTCCATGAGATAAGAGAAGAAAACGTGATATTCAAATAAGGACAGATAAAGAAGCTTTGAATACTTTTTATAGACATATTAATTTCATTCCGAGAATTCAGATCCACTATTTGATGCATGACTCCTGTTGGCAAAGTTGCAGCAAATTATGCCTGGTACACAATTATCTTTAATGCCATCTCCAATCTTCATCTAAAAAAAGATAAAATCTGGCTGATCTGGCTTACACTAATGATGAAAGAAAAATTAAACAATCGTTATCATGAACATCTTGAACAAAAAGATTTATGCTGAGCAGAGAATAACAAAAATAGAGAGAAAGCTGAACACCCGGAATTATTTTGGAAGTTTATGATTTACAGGCAGTGGTGACAATTTTCTTCATTTTTGTACAAATTTCGATCGCATTTATATAATTTTGCAATAACAGAAATAAAAACCGTCAAAACGTACCATTTCTTATCATGAAGGTTTAAGGAACAGAGGCACTATGGAAACTGGAATTAATGTTTTACATTTCCTTGAATAGTGGGCACAGTTGAAGCCAAATGCTGACATGATGTTGTGGAGGACAACAAAGGAATAAATATTTTTACTGTTATGTACATTTTTGCTCTTGAACAACTTAATGTGATCATACAACGTAGGCTTCCACTTAATGTGAAATCATTTACACATAAATATGTTGTCCGCGGTCGCGCCCAAAATGAAGTTAATTCCGTTCATCGCATTACTGACAAAGCGTTGACTAGTACAAAAAATCGGGTACTATCTATGTTTCTGTGCAATATATAGCATTAATTTGAACTGGCAAAAAAGAGGATCTTTGAGATCATTGAGTTTTACAATTCTGAAAGTCCTATATGATGAAGCAGGTATTCAGTGGGCGAAAGAGATTATTGGCAATAACTGCAACATAAAAGAGTGTTACGTTTTGTAATGAGATTACAGTGGATCAACCGAAACATCAGTTAACCGAAAGCGTTCCAGCTTCAAACGTTATTACAGAAAGACATTGATTGGTGTGTGTAGTTCTGATATAGGAAGAATATATAATATATAAAAAATGTACAAAGGAATTTACTTCATACATGATGTATACTTGCAGAAGAATTTGGGGCTACTGTCAAGAATTCTACACAACAAAACCTTGGTATTAGCTCCTTCGATAAAATAAGTGTATCACTGCACATGAAGAGGCACCAAACAGACAATTTGTATCAGATTTGAAGAATGCGACAAGGGTAACTTTTAAGACTGGCTCGAATTTTGTGTCGATGACTGTTCCTATTGACTGACGATAAACTCATTGCCTGTATCATCGCTGACCTTTACCAAGACGACGAAGACCATAGCAGTGAACTTGCCATCAAAGATCTATCGAGTGAAAAAGCTTTTCACAGCATTGAGACGGCTATGAAGCGGTCAAAACAACAATAAGAATGTAATACTGTTTTTAGGACGTTTGAGAAATTTAGCAAAAAAAAAAAAAAAAAGAATTTGGAATTCTTTTTATGAATTATAGTATAGTCCAACAGTTACGGCCATTTAGACCTTATCAAATAAAATTAGTACTGTAAGTTTATTGTTAACTTAAAGTCAAATGCTACACTTTACAGTAATTATACCGTACAGTTTTGTGTTCCTTGGTTTCATATTCGTCCTATGACACTAGTGCAAATTTGTTCATTAATGATCTGTTGTCCGTAAAATCAGATATCCATATACCCCTTCCCCCAGTTGTTTCAGATAATCGATGCTCTATTGCAGCTGCATTTCAGCTGTCAACATCCAGAGTGGAAAAATATAATATTTGTCTACTAGAAGGCGCCCTACTGAGAGTAAAATATGCGTCTGCCAACTTATATTCGATTACGTTTCTACCGAAACTATCACCCATCGTCACGTCCAGAAAATTTTTAGTCTGTCAAAAAATTGAGCGATATGTGACAGTAATATTGAGCATCGGTTCTACAAGAGCTTTTGTAATTCAGAATGAGTAAATTAACTAAGGGGAAATATTGTATGAGTAGTCTAATATTATATTGATTTATTATTTGAAAATAATAAATAAACCCCATATATTTATTTGAGGATAACAACGATGTAATTCTAATAATGCGTTGATTTCATGCTGGATTTCTGTTGCATTTAGTTCCTACCATTATTACCTGAATTTGTATGATGTCATAAACAAATATGATATTACTAATCCATGTGATAAATTCACGAAATGTTTGAGGATTATGTATAACTAGGAATTTTGCATTTCTGTCGTTGTTCTTACGAGACACTGATTGCAAAAAAAAAAAAAAAAAAAAAAAAAGGATGTTTTACGATACAGCAGAATAAAATATGACGTAGCGATTTTTCTCACTATTTTATTGTTGAAGACATTACTACTCTGTGGACACGTATAAAATGTAGCAGGGAGGATAGACGGAGAGTTGTTGCTCTGACAGTCGATTACATTTCTGCCGAACCTATCATCCAACGTCGCGTCCAGAGAAAATAAAATTCTCGGAAAAGAGAGAGAGACATTCGCGTTGCGGACATCCGCTGGAGGACAATGACACTGCTTGACAGTATTATAGCTGGGTTCTTTCAGCCAACTAAAAAAAGATATTACAAAAACATGACAGATATTAAAATGCAGCGAAACTCTGAAGCAAAAATATGGATTTATTTGTGCAGTTTTCTAATTAGAAACAAACTTCAAAATGTGTTTATTACGCTTGCCATGTTTGTTACTTTCACAGACGAAGAACGGGCGTTGAATGTGACTATGATATATCGAGAAATATTTTTTTGTAGTTGTAATAGCATATTTAATTTTAAGGATTCCAAGGACGTGTTTTAAAGTAACATCTACGTATGCGTTTGCTGTGTTTGTACAAAGTCAGTTCTGCATCATCGCAGCTAAATAACGTAAACAATGTATTCATAAATAGGAGTACGACTATACCTTGTTTGGACTATACGTACCGTTGCATACATCTCTTCACAATCATACCAATGGGTATTGTAGTAGCGTATTTAATTGCAAATGGCCGTTTAGACAAATATGATCCCTTTTTTTCTTGCTTATAGTTTGACACCTGGCCGACGTTGAAGTTATTAGAAATTGAAAGGATTGGAGGTAAGAAACGAGAGGAAATTCGGTTTTGGCCTTTTGGAAATACCGTGGAAAACCCAAATCTAGAAGGCCTGGCCTGACGGGGATTCGAGCCCGCGCCCTCCCGAATGTGACATTCCACTTCTGCTGTTATATCGAACATCATTTGACATATAAACGGACTATTTCTTAGTACCTATATCCACGTCAGGCTTCGGTTCTGGTATACATCAGTAGTAAGAGAAACGCCTGTTCAGAAAAAAAAAATCATCGTCAGATATTGAGATTGCTGTAAACGTAGAAATAAAAAATCTTCAACAGATATTTGCTGTAAACGTAGAAATTGAATCTGTACGATGTCACCAAGATTGTAGTAAATATGGTGCCAGTTCTGTGCTATAACTTGAAGAGACAGCGTAGGCGTAACATCGAAGAATACATCGCGTGAAATTGCACCTGGCAGCACTGAATGTTATTAAATAACCGAGCACGGAACTGAAAGGTGTTCTTGTTGAGACTCAAAGGGGAAACATAGATGTCTGTCCGTCCCTAAAATTAGTTCTGATACCATTCATACAACAGCAGGGAGACGAAGGGGAAACTTCTGGCCTCTGAAACTGATATCCTAACCGTTCAAACAACACCAATTAGTGGATAAGATTCATCCATTTTTTTTTATTTTTTTTTTGTGCGAATACTAGTACAAAACATAATTAAGAATTCCAGTGCCCAGGATCTTGGATAGTTGAGCCCAGCACCGTAACACCTTTGCAGCCTCGCTCGACGCCAATTTTAGTGAAAAATTATCGCGAACGAAAATAAAAAGAGATAGAGTAACAAATTATTGTTTAATGAAAAAACGCCGATGCAACTGTTGGTGGAACATTTGTTTATTTTGGCCGCGATTTGCCTCTGGCTAAGATATCTTTGACGATGAAATGTTTTCTGTAATATGCTTGCACTTTATATATTTGGTAAAGACGAGTATGTTGAAACCCGTCCAAAATAACAAAAATTCCAACCGTTGCATTGGCGTTTTACGTAAGATAATAATCAGGTGGACCGAGCGAAAATTTGGTAACGATATACTTTGAACAGCGAGACTGTTGGTTTGTAGAAAGATGAAAGAGAAACCGAGAAACCGAATCGTTTGTAGTGATTGTTTAGTTGCCCACTTGAATAGCTACAAAACAATTAGCAATAATGAAATGTTTCCCTGACAGAAACAAACATTTCCTACAAGCTTCTTACTCTAGGAAACACAAACAGTTCATCAATATCTCTGTGATGTATCGTTCTGCTATCTAGCGGTAAAGTAAGTCTTCATTATCGACCACAGCGAAGACTCTGAACTGTCGCATACCAGTGACCTTGATTATTTATAATTTTTCCATTATTTCGAAAAATTCCTTTTTTAATTAATCATGTTACCAAAGCAGAGTATTTAATTTTCAAAATGATACCGCATTTATTGATTTTGGTTTAGTAACTTATGTGTGATATAGATGACTCGTCACAAAAAAGAACAACTTGAAGAAAAAATAAATATGATTTTTTTATTTTAACAAGAAACTTGCGAAGAAGTGGCCTAAGGTAAGACCGGCATTACACTTTAAAAGTTCTTTGTGAAAGATCTTTGATAAAAGATATTTTATAAATTTTTTACAGTGTAATGGGACATATTTTACAAAAGATTTTTTTTTATAAAGTATAATACGTTCGCATTACATTTTATATATAAAAAAATTCAAAGTAAACAAAGAAAATGGCGCAAGCAAAGTTACAGAAGTTTGTTAGGACTGTCGGATCCACGAAAATCTTGATTTCTGAGTATAAACACAAGAAAATGTTGTGCAATCAGAAATATATAGACTATAAGAATTGGAATAAAAAGGAGGACACTTGCGCAAATATTGTGAAGTTAATTAGTTCTATGAAGTAAGGTTGTGCTGTTAATGACGTGAAAAAGATAATGAATGGATTAAGAAGCTAGTGCTTCACAGGTTTCTGGTACAACAGCTGTGCAATACAGGTGTCATTCTGCGGAATGGTGTAGATCCACCACCAGCATTTGAGTGCAACCCTTTGCACATACATCGTAAAAAATAGACACCCAATAGTATATATCATATATGGGCAACCCCCGGCCCGCGGGCCGGATCCGGCCCGCCGCCAGCTTCAATCCGGCCCGCGAGAGATTCAGTAAGTTCAAGTAACGTGCAAAAAAAAAATGTATTTATTCAAATCATAAAGACTAAAATCGAGAAATATCGTTAGAAAGAGACAAATGGTAAACATTCAGGAAGCCTCCCGATGACCTTTAAGCGCTTCAAACGCGACTGTTAGTTCGGCATGCGCTGACTCATTACTAACAATGCTTTTGTTTCACATTGTTGAAACAACTGTCGCGACCGCGCCTTTGATCTTCGCCGCTAGCTGCTCGGCATGTTTTCATCCTTCAGTCAACTTTGACCGCTTGCACGGCATATTCGCGTACGATCGAGTGTGTTCTAGTTGCTTATTGCGGGTAATACGTAAACCGTACAGCGAACGTGTCAACAATCTATCAAGATGTCTGGTTTAAAAAAGCGGAAAGTGGATACAGAGTGTCGTCAATTCCAAGACAAATGGACTTATGAATACTTTTTTATCATGCACAGTGGTAAACCTATGTGCTTGTTGTGCAGTGAAACAATTTCCGTTTTAAAAGAATACAATATGGAGCGGCATTACTCCAGCAAGCATTTCGCTCAATATAATTTACTTACAGGTCAATTAAGAAAGGAGAAAATAAAAAAACTCATTACCGATTTAGGGAAACAGCAACAAATGTTCCATTCACAAAGATCAAATCTAGACAGTGTTGTTAAAGCTAGTTTTATAGTTAGTTATAAAATAGCGAAAACATCGAAGTCCTTTTCTGATGGAGAATTTGTTAAGGAGTGCCTAGTAGATGTTGCAGAACTTTTTGTGCCAGAAAAAAAGACAGTGTTTGAGAAAGTGAGCTTATCGCGACGTACTGTAGTTCGACGTATAGATATGATGGCTAGTGATATCAAAAACACATTGACTGACAGATTAGCTGGTTTTCAAGCATTTTCTATTGCTCTGGACGAGAGCACAGATTTATCTGACACAGCCCAGTTAGCTATTTTTATACGAGGTATTGATGAACAATTTCTAGTGACAGAGGAACTACTGGCTTTACGGCCGCTACAAGGGACCACTACTGGAAAAGATATTTTGCCGAGGTGCAATGTACTTTTGAGCAATATGGTTTGCAGTGGTATAAATTAGTTGGAGTGTGTACAGATGGTGCGCCTTCGATGGTCGGTTCACGAAAAGGTTTTGTCGGAATTCTGAAGGAAAGAGCAACCACTATGAATGTGCAAGAATGTGAGTTAATAATTCTGCACTGCCTTATTCACCAACAAAACTTGTGCTCTAAGTTCATTCGACTGAAGAACGTTATGGATGTGGTAATAAATACCATCAATTTCATTAGATCCCGCGGTCTTAACCATCGCCAGTTTAAAACATTTTTGGATGATCTCTCTTCACAGCACGATGATGCGACATACTATTGCGAAGTAAGGTGGCTTAGCAAAGGTAAAATGCTTAAAAGATTTTATGACCTCAGAAAAGAAATAGCTGATTTTATGGAAATGAAAGAGAAATCATTACCGCAAATTTGTGATCCTACATGGCTTTGTGACTTGGCTTTCCTGGTGGACATCACAGGACACTTAAACGAGTTGAACTTGAAGCTTCAAAAACAAGGGCAATTGGTAAATCAGCTGTACAGTCATCTTAAAGCTTTTCAAAAAAAGATTAACTTCTGGGAAACACAAATGAGAAATAAAAACTGTTTTCATTTTTTAACATTATCCAGTAATGTAAACATTGAATACGGACGCTATGCTGAAGAACTAAAACTATTGTCAGAGCAATTCAATGATCGGTTTTCCGATTTTAAGAATATGGACAGCACTTTCAATATTTTTGCAAATCCGTGTAAGTGTAATGTGGAAGATGCTCCGCTTCACCTACAAATGGAGTTGATCGAGCTTCAAGAAGACTTATATCTGAAGTCTAAATTTGATGATGTTGAACTAAGTGAATTTTACAGAACATACCTTTCCGAAGAGAAATATCCACAGCTGAGAGTTTTCGCACGAAAAATGATTTGCACATTTGGAAGCACGTATAAATGTGAGCAGCTTTTTTCAATCATGAAAATTAATAAAAATAAGCATCGTACTCGACTTACAGATGTTAATTTAGAAAACACTTTGCGCCTCTGTACTAGTGCTATTGACCCCAATATCGATGATCTTATTTCTCAGCTTCAAACTCAAGTCTCTCATTAAACTTCATTTGATTTTTTCTACCTGTTTTTGTTAATTTACTTTGTGTATGTTATGCTATTCTAATTCTGATAAATAAATAAAAATGAATTTTCATTGGCTTTTTATTCACAAGGGAGCGTCCACATTTTAGGTAAGGTGATTTTTCGGAATACCGATTCCCCCCCCCCCCCCTCGGTGAGGTGAGATTTTCGCGGGAAAGTTTTTTTTAGCTCTCGCGATCCCGAAAACGTTGAAAAGATGGTTTTTATCCCGTAAATAGGTATTTAAGTTTTTTTTTTTTTTTTTTTTTAGCTCTACAGTCAATTAAAGTTCACAAAATCTCACGTGAGATTTCCGTCGACCCCCCCCCCCCCCGATGATATTTCGTGAGAGATTTTACCAACCACCCTACTACCTACTATTTCTTACCTACGGCCCGCGACCTGATTAAGTTCCGAAATTCTGCCCTCAGCTAAGAAAAGGTTGCCCATACCTGGTATATATCGTTTAAGTTCGGCGGTAATAATTCTGATATAGAATTTTTTGAAAATATTGTGGTTAGAATGTATTGGAGCTAAGCTGCAGCTTCGACCATAATTTTTATAATATATGACGTCCTCATATTGCAGCTCTTACACTAAACTTTGATGAATTCCTTTCATATCAAGTCTTGCAATCCACGATCTAACTCAAATACGTTTACTTCTTTTCTTATTCTTCAGTAAAACGCATATTGTGACAGCTGCACTTTCTGCGGCTGCACAAGCGTACAAGTTTACCTCATTCATTTCAGAGAACTATGATGAAACATTTTATGTAGTGCAATGGGCCTGGTAAGATATTATAAAATATCTTTTATAAAATAAATATGATAAAATCTTTGACAAAGATCTCTTACAGTGTAATGCCGGCCTAATAACCAGCTGGACACCTGGGTCGAGCTGAACGCGGGAGGCGCCGCGCCTTGTGCCGGCGATGTCCGTTCGCTCGATGTGTGCTCTTTGTCGTCCACCTGGTGACAAGTGCCGCCCACTGCTCCGTCCCTCGGGTCGTTACGGCTCACAAAGACGGGGCAAGGCGCAGACAAAGAACAGACCGGAGCGGTCTCCAGAGGAACGTGTGGACACACTCACACCAAGCGCTACACTAACAGTCTAGTACTTGTCGTTGCTGCTGAGTGCTAAGAAGGGTTTAAGTTCCAATACAGATGTTTATTTCTGAAGCGTTTAAATGGGGAGATATCCAACCATGAATTTTTCTCTGCTCCGTCATCCGGAGTCCTGGTAAGGTCTATATTATTAAATAACTAAGAATGAGTGTGAATCGGTGAAAAAAAAATATGAATGTCAGATAATCTTTACTAACAGTTTATTTTCAAGTGTAAATCAACATCCAACAGCGAATTTTAAATTCTTTTAGAAATAACAAGCAGAGTGTAACAACAATATTCTGAAATAGCCTGTAAAATAAAATGTTATTATCCCGTCGATGTAACAAATGACCTAATTTTAACTGAAATATTGAGCCATATATCACACAGCGAATGCGGAGTACAATAATATTTATGATCTACTAGCTGGTACCCACGACTTCGTTCGTGATTGTAAATAATTCATATTGACAGCTATAGACATCTAACCACCATAGTGCACGATGGGAGACTCGATACTATTACCACACACAAATACCAGTCTTCTGCGCTATGTAGTTCCGGCAGCAAAGTAAAATTTACGGATACACACAAGTCTTTGGATGAAACACGAAAATATTCATGATCGACCAATTTCAAACACCATATCTCACACACTCCCACAGTTACCGAAATTCGGCCAACGTTGAGATCGATGGGAGACTCTGTGTTACTACCACACACAAACACCAGTGAACTGCGATTGATAGTTTTCACTTAAAAGTGATACACCGTGACACATGCGTCATTGGCAGAAATATGAAATTGCCGCAGGTCGACCATTTTCATCCCCCACATCTTCCACACCCCCATAGCTACAGACATCTAACAACCATAGTGCATGACAACAAACACGATTCCACTACCACACATAAACACCAATGCTCTATGCTATGTAGTCGTGGAAGAAAAGTGAAATTTGCTGAGACACATGCCTTTCGTCGAAATACGAAAATATCCTTGGTCGGCCACTTACAACCACCATATCTCCCACACAACCACAGTTTCTGACATTCGGCCGCTGTTGTGATCGAAAGGTGACTCTGTGTTACTACCACACACAAACGCCAGAGATCTGTGATCGATAGTTTTCGCCGAAAAGTGATACACCATGACATTTTTGTCTTTGGCAGAAATCTGAAATTGCCACAGGACGACCACTTTCAACCCCCATTTCTCCCACACCCCCATAGCTACCGACATCTAATAACCAAAGTGCACTACATGAGATACGATTCTACTACCAAACACAAACACCAATGCTCTATGCTATGTAGTTGTGGCAGAAAAGTGACATATGCGGAGACAGTCGAAATACGAAAATAACCTTGGTCGGCCACTTACAACCACCATATCTACCACAGTTTCTGAAATTCGGCCGCTGTTGTAATCGGAAGGTGACTCTGTGCTACTACTACACACAAACGCCAGTTATCTGTGATCTATAGTTTTCGCTGAAAAGTGATACACCATGACACTTTTGTCTTTGGCAGAAGTATGAAATTGCCACAGGTCGACCACTTTCAACCCCCATTTCTCCCATACCCCCATAGCTACCGACATCTAACAACCATAGTGCACTACATGAGATACGATTCTACTACCAAACACAAACACCAATGCTCTATGCTATGTAGTTGTGGCAGAAAAGTGACATATGCGGAGACAGTCGAAATACGAAAATAACCTTGGTCGGCCACTTACAACCACCATATCTACCACAGTACCACAGTTTCTGAAATTCGGCCGCTGTTGTGATCCAAAGGTGACTCTGTGTTACTACTACACACAAACGCCAGTTATCTGTGATCTATAGTTTTCGCTGAAAAGTGATACACCATGACACTTTTGTCTTTGGCAGAAGTATGAAATTGTCACAGGTCGACCATTTTCCACCCCCAATTCTCCCACACTCCCATAGCTACCGACATCTAACAACCATAGTGCACTACATGAGATACGATTCTACTACCAAACACAAACATCAATGCTCTATGCTATGTAGTTGTGGCAGAAAAGTGACAAATGCGGAGACAGTCGAAATACGAAAATATCCTTGGTCGGCCACTTACAACCACCATATCTACCACAGTACCACAGTTTCTGAAATTCGGCCGCTGTTGTGATCGAAAGGTGACTCTGTGCTACTACTACATACAAACGCCAGTTATCTGTGATCTATAGTTTTCGCTGAAAAGTGATACACCATGACACTTTTGTCTTTGGCAGAAGTATGAAATTGCCACAGGTCGACCACTTTCAACTCCCATTTCTCCCACACCCCCATAGCTACCGACATCTAACAACCATAGTGCACTACATGAGATACGATTCTACTACCAAACACAAACACCAATGCTCTATGCTATGTAGTTGTGGCAGAAAAGTGACAAATGCGGAGACAGTCGAAATACGAAAATATCCTTGGTCGGCCACTTACAACCACCATATCTACCACAGTACCACAGTTTCTGAAATTCGGCCGCTGTTGTGATCGAAAGGTGACTCTGTGCTGCTACTACTACACACAAACGCCAGTTATCTGTGGTCTATAGTTTTCGCTGAAAAGTGATACACCATGACACTTTTGTCTTTGGCAAAAGTATGAAATTGCCACAGGTCGACCACTTTCAACCCCCATATCTCCCACACCCCCATAGCTACCGACATCTAACAACCATAGTGCATGACAGGAAAGACGATTCTACTACCACACGCAAACACCAATGGTCTATGTTATGCAGTTGTGGCAGGAAAGAGAAGTATACGGAGATACGAATTTTTGGTCGAAATATGAAAACGCCCTGCACTGACCAACTTTAATCATTGTATCTCCCACATCCCCACAGCTATCGGCATTCGGCCAACGTTGTGCATTTCAGGATACTCCATGCTACTTCCACCCACGAACATCAGTGATCTGTGCTAGGTAGTGGTGGCTGAAAAGTTAAATATAGGAAAAAACATGTCTATTTATATATATATACATATATAAGATTTACAGAAACCGCGTTAGTACTATAGCGTAAAAAACAAGAAATTCAGCTGTCGTTAGTAATCGGAATGGCCTACTCAAAATATCATAAACAATAAAAAAAAACCTCTAAGTAGAGGGACGTCCAATAGTCATTCAATCGATAATGGACTAGTACAGTAAACTCACATTTTTCCCCAGTATTGCTTATTTACCTCACTAATATAATTTCGAAACGGCTACTGCAGTGCTGTACGTTGGATTTATTTAATGCTACTGTTTTTACTGTTTGCCAACAACTCATTGTTCAATTCAATTGCAGTACTATGACATGTAGTCAGAGTTAGGAGTCAATGAGTTCATACGTACTGGAAAGAGAATTCAAATGAACAGAGAGCTTCGTATATGCAATACACACATTAACATTAGGCACTAGACTTTTAGCATGTATACAGGATCAAACGCTTTCAAATTTAAAATGTTGCTATTCATGTTAGTAGATTAATGTCAAAACAATACTATGAGCAAAAATACATAGTAACCACATTAGAAAGCAGACATAAAAAACATATGATACCTTTTAATATAAACATCAGCAGACGTTTGCGGGAAATCAACGAGTAACGGCCACAGCTCACACATTAACATTTCAAATAAACTATCAAGTATGAAGAGCAGCTACAAAAAGGAAAATGGCTAACCAATGGATACGCGAAACCGATGAGTTCGATAGTTTACACGCGAATTACACCACGATAAAACTCATCTATCGATACCCATGATGTTTCTGAACGCAAATACACGCATCTAGAACAAATAACAAGCATAAAAATAATTTGACAGGCGCGATGTGATAAAACACAAAAAAGGAAAAAAAGAAAAAAAACATTCAGTCTTACTTATTTACCTAATGCCATAAAATAAGAACAGAAAAAGTAAACAGCAGATAAAGAATTCATAAAAAATGAAATACTCCCGATCCGGATGAAGGATCGACGGTTCATGCTTTCTTTGGAGCAAGAGAATTATATACAGCTGAAAATATGATTACAAATTTTAAATAAGAAGTTAAGACAATATTTAATACTGTATAATAGTAACATGAAGAATCATAACTCCCATTACATCAGTCACCAACAAACATAATAGCCAAAAGACAAAAATATCAGAAGGCGTTCCATCAACAGAAAGAAATCGGCAACAATTTCATGTGACCTAAGACCTATTTCCCCTCACGACTGTGGACCAAAACATTCACGTATCTATTCCTCATTAATTTCCTCTAATATCAAAATATAATTTCACAAAAATAGATTTTTAGAAACAGATTACTTCACTTCTAAGATCTTCGGCTTATGGAATCATATAAAATAATAATAAGATCTCCTGATTAAATGCATGCCACCGTCATTGCCAATCGCTATCCTCTCACTAGCTGGCCATATCAGAAGTCCAGTTTCTGCTTTTGGATGCCGTGCGGAGAAACTAGATAGCGTGTGGCGGTGTTCCCAGAACACATCACGGGCACGTAACCTTACGCCGCTGAGTATACAATGAAACTGCATTAGCCTGAATCCACCAGTGATATTACGCGCTGTGTGTGCCGCAGCGGAACAGTACTGCGACCGGAAAATTCCGGCTACCGTGCATTACGAGATGCTGCTTTGTCCAAAGTTCTGCCTAATATTAGAAAACATATAGGCAGACACAATTCGTTGTAATTTTACAGAGTATTTTATTCAACAGTAAGAATAAATATATCTTCTTGTCTCCTGCAGATACCACCAAACATCAGAGAAAGAAGCATTATAATACGCTTATAATCTATTTGAGAGAAAATAAGAATTATGTAAATGTGTTAAAAATTCAGGTTTGTTATAGATTTAGTGAAATATCATAATACGAGTTTTATATAAAACATTAATTTTACATAAAACAATAATTTGATTAAGAAACATAAAACTAATGCGATGTTGTTGCAGGCCATGTTTCTACAGTTGCTTAATTAATTACTAGTTGAAAGAATACGCCAATGCAACTGTTTAGTTTATTTATTGCTGCGTTGTACGTGATTCACCTCTCATCGAGGCATCATCAGCGACGAATTATTTACATTTATTACTCTGGTATGCAGCTGCGCGTCTCCGTTTTCATATACAACGCATGTTTCGCCTGTATCATAATTACAATATTATTTGTTATCATCGTTCAATCGTCTAACATGCGTTGTATATGAAAACGGAGATGCGCAGCTGCATACCAGAGTAATAAATGTAAATAATTCGTCGCTGATGATGCCTCGATGAGAGGTGAATCGCGTACGACGCAGCAATAAATAAACTAAACAGTTGCATTGGCGTATTCTTTCAACTAGTAATAAAACTAATGCTTTGTGTGATACATTAATCTTGCCATTAGATCCATATCTTTGGACTCGCTTAGTAAATCTTTGTATTGTAAAAAATTGTAGTGTAAATATTCCTCTTGTTGGTAACAAATGCTAAAGTACCAGGCCAGTCTTCTGTGTTTACTAGTCCATATTCCGTCATCGTAAGAACGTCAGACAAACATCAATACTAAATTTTCTAGAACACGATCACAATGAAATTTCTTTCCGAAGAATAACGACCGGTTTTCGCTATTTGTAATCGTGGCGATTTCTTGAATATAATATTTCCTGTGGTTAAGAAAAGTGTAAATAAAAATTTACAGGTCAACACAATCCCTCTGTATAGCACTTAATTCCTTCATCATCTCTCTATTCCTAATATAAAACTAGCAGGACTGTATTTCACTTATATAGTTTTAGGTTTTATCATATGCAAAAATTTGCATCCTTTAAACCGCAGCTTTTTCTGAGCGGAACCAAAATAGTGTCATGCGTGAAGATCAAATATCTTGTGTCAGGAAGCATCTTAGGTTAGAAAGCTTTAGGCTGTGATTCGAATACACGTTGCACGAAAGTGGAGCAAGGGGCTTTCTTGTAACAGCTGGTTTGGTTATGGTAGACTATGTTGACGAACTATACATTAAAGTTAATAGACCGATCGGTTGTTGGGAGATCATTCTAACGACATCTTCGTGGAAGATCTTTGTCCGTCCACCCGCTGATTTCTTTGGTGGAACATACATCATCTTCCCATGAAATATCGTGGACAGTACTCTAAATGAAATTATTTGTATTACACCTCCGATGTCTTTAAAAGAGCAACGGTAAGATAGAGAGTAAAAACGTTTTAACCAATTAATGCACTCTCTGTATCCATCAACATAAAACACCGCGTCTCATACAACTTATGATGAATACGAAGAAAGCAGGTCTAATTACGGAAACATAGCCAGTGATCAGCTCAAATACGCGCTGGATGTAGCGTACCAGTCACCAGACAGCGGATTCGAGAAATCTCCAAATCAAATCACAGCTAGAGAGACACATAGAAGGTCAATTGGATGAGGCATACTCTTGTGGCTAGCTGATGGGCGATTTTCCTGCACTGTTCATGTCTAACAGATGATTTTTTTCTTCAAAATTTAGCATGATATATTGTTACTGGACACGGAAATTGGTTATGATAACTAGTTAGTTTCTATTGACCAAACATGAAAACCAATACTGGTGCCTTCTACAAAACTGACTTTCTATCATTTCATAAATGCCAAGAAGTCATACATGAACGTCATTACCGAGCGGGGCGGTGTAACGGTTAGCGTTCTCGCCTCGCATTCGGGAGGACGGCGGTTCGAATCCCCGTCCGGGCATCCAGATTTGGGTTTTCCATGGTTTCCCCAAATCACTCCAGGCAAATGCCGGGATGCTTCCTTCAAAAGGCCATGGCCGAATTCCTTCCCATTCCTTGCCCCCCATCCTTTCCCGTCTCTAAAGACCTCGATGTTAAAAAGAGACGTAAAGCATTAAAAAAAAAAATGAACGTCAGTCAATAATATATTTAAGTAAACGATACAAATTTCAGTGAAATGCTGTCTGTACAACTCATCTCAATTAGATTAATTGCTAAATTATGTACCAAAACCAAAGAAGTACAATCCTAGTAGCAAATGTGAATCACTGCAGAACATAAAATCACACCAATCTTCTTATCCAGTGGCCGTTATTAGACATGAAAAAGCGTTGCTTTAATGAACACAAGGAGGCCATTTTAAAAGCAACCTAAATGTCTTGATTTTCATAAACATACACCGATCGGAGTAAAACTGCAACAAAAAAGCTAACTGATCAATATTCAGCACCTCAGACATCAGTCATCAGTTTCCCTAATTGTTAGTCACTAATTATGATCTGGATAATTTTAAGAGCGCTTCCACAATATCGTCGAATCTAGTAAATCATTTTATGGATTCGATTTCTGTTGTAACATATCTTTTCTTGCTGCTGTCAAATTTTAGTAGAAGGAAGTTTTCATGTGGCAGAAAAGACTATCGAAATAAGGAACTTCCTTGCCAAAATTTGACTGTTTGTATCAAAAATCTTAAGTACAGTGTACTTTGTTAATATTTATTCATTTATATAAATAATGCAAAATTTTGTACAACACTATGTATGTATATTTACAGTCACTGATGATGCCAAATTTCAAGAGGGCTAAACGTTTCTGAGCATATAGGGATAAAAATAATAGTTGTTTTCATTTACAGTAAGTTTTCATTTACAAATCTTTAACATACAACAGCGGAAGAATGGCCAATAATAAATTGTTGGTAGAAGAATAGGTAAAACATCGTTTGGAAACGTTCCTCCAGCCGTTGCGTTTCAAACGACACCTCGCTAACCGAGGGTAAAGTAACTCCAAGTAAGAGACGCTGTCATCAATATTATTCATAAAAATGATTATTGGACGACAGCGCACTTTTCTAACACCATTTTTCACGTATTACCGGCTTTTAAGACGAACTACCTAATAATTATACTCAAGAACCGGATAACGACAGATCTTGAAGTAACGCAGTGGAATTATTTTCACAAACTGTTGGAAAAAATGTTTACTTGGAAATATGTTTTAAATGTTTTATAACTATACAGAATTTATTAATGCGGGTATTTGTCTGTATGGATTATATTCGTCACTTTTATGCCTTTTTTTGTATGGTGACAGCTAATCATTACAATCTCGAGAAAAAGTATCACCAGAGATGGCATGACACGAGTTGTGTAACGTGAGCATTCCTGCAAAAAACGAAAAGAAACGATATTGTAACTTCTGTCATGCGTCCAGCAAAATGGTTTTGTATCTATATCTGGTAAACGACTGGACTGTATTTGAGGCGTTTTACAATGTTATGTGGCGAAGTTCTCTGTGAAGATTCGTGTATATTGACCTATTACCTATGAGAACTTACCAGTAACGATTTTTATGAATCAGGGCATCAATGGACTTTCAGCACCAACTGTTAAATATATAATAATATGAAGTGTGAAAGATATGTGGAGCACGACAAGTACTCTGTAGTAACATATACCATACACTCAAGTGACAGAAGTCATGGGATATCTCGTAATATCGTGTGGGGGCTCCGTTTGCCTGGCGACTTGCAGCAGCCGGACGTGTCATTGACTCAACAAGTCTTCTTATTCAATCATGCTTCCTCTACATACGTTCATGATTGCGAAAATATTGCTAGTGCAGGACGTTGTGCATGAAATGACCTTTCAATCTTGTCCCAATTATGTACGATTGGTTTCATGTCTAGCGATCTAGTTGACCAAATAATTCGCTGGAATTGTCCAGACTGTTCCTCAATCAACCGTGAACGATTTTGGTACGGTGACATGGCAAAAGTCCATCTTCGTTTGTGATCATCAAGGTCACGAATGGCTACACATAATTTCGAGTCAATGGTCGGTGTACGTTAACCGCAGAACCCAGTCAATGCCAGGCAAACACGGCCCATACCAGGATGGAGCCAACACAGTACCTTCCTCACAGCCGGGGAAAATGGCCTCACCACATTCGAACTAGGGATATTCATTAAAAATCGATGCATCGTATCCATTCGATGTTTGCCGTACGATACATCGGATTGAATCGATGTTTTGACAAAATAATTTTTCTATTCGATGCATCGATTTTTTTTATTAAAAAAAATAAAAACATCGAATCATTGAAAAAAGTAACTCTGGCTAATAATGACAAAGAACAATAGAAATAAATTTTAAGATTAGTAAATTTATTCAATATTAAATTAAGTTATTTAAATTTGAAGTAACTGTCATTCACTGGAAATGACAACTGTGAGCACCCAGCAGGACATACTGTCCCTACGACTGAATAAATTAAAATAATTTTGTAGGTTCGTTCGTACTGTTTGCCGGTGATTCAAGAAGTTCCGACAAGATGGATTAACACATATGATTGAGAGGTTTTAGAGTTACGCATTGTCGTAAATAATATAATTATTCGACATAAAAATGCATCACTTATACCCAGTGCGTCAGAACCGTCAATTCTCTCTTCTGTTTTACAAGTATTACGTCCCCTCGAAGCTGCTACCGAAGAGGTGTCTGTTGATAGGTACTGCACTGGCAGCAAGGTGATTCCGCTAATCCACTGCTTAGTGTTAAAAATCCAGTCCCTCAGACTGAAAGACTCACTCGCCAAAACAATTGAAATCGTTTGTGCACAAAGAAATTGATAAAAGAATGGATGCTAGAGAGAGTGACTCCACTCGGCATAGCCACTGCATTGGATCCGAGGTATAATAAAATGCACTTTAGGGACGCACTTTCTTGCTCTACAGCAGTCGAAAAAATCAAAGACTTCTTGACAAATACGAATACACATTACACAAAATTTTGAAATGTCGAATTCAGACCAATTTGAAAAACCAGAAAAGAGCTTTTCTTTATGAGAACGTCATCAGAAATTAGTAAACAAGAGCTAGAAATTAACACAGTCTGAGAATGTAATTTCTGATGAATTTTCTATTTACTTTTGTAGTTCAGTAGGAAGACTCATGAGAATCAATTGGAAATCTTGAGTGATCTAAAAGTTCAGTTTCCCAATCTTTTTTAAATTGCCTTCAAATATTTCACTATTGTCGGGATTATTGTTCCACCCGAACGTTTATTTTCGATATTTACTGGTGAATATCAAGCTATTGTCACATTTTCTTTAGTGATTTTAAAGGAACAGATAAGAGATATTGAAACGAAATTTGACGACGAATATTGTTGGATTGTATTTGTTGAGCTAATAAAAACATAAAAGTATTCGATGTTGAAAAAACATCGATGTTTTTAAGCGACACATCGAAAAACATCGATGTAGGTTTCCGATGTATTACATCGATGTACTTTCTATGTGGACACCCCTAACTCGAACCCTACCATCAGCTCTTATAAACTTATCTGACCACACAACCTTTTTCCAATCATCTATGGTCCAACCGATGTGTTCCCGGTCCCAGGAGAGGTGCAGCAGCTGACGGAGATTTGTTAACAGAAGCACTTGCCTCGGTCATCTGCTGCCATATCCCACCAACGCCAGATTTAAAAACGGACACGTCTGTCGTATGTCCTAAAATGTGTTTTGCTGTTCTTTGTCCCGGTGTTGCTTGGCATTACGATTTAAAAGTTGCATGTCTCGATATGAAGTAAACTGATTTGTCCATTGCGGGTGGTAATGCCGGAAATTCTCGTTTATTTACGGCATACTGTTGACGCTGTGAATCGAGGAATGATGATTTCAATAACTTTTTTCAAAATTGAATTCCCCTTGCGTCTAACGCAAACTACCATTATGCGTTCAATGTGTGTTAACTCATGTCATGCGGCCAGCTTTCACAAGTGTCATGAGAGTATAAATTAAAGCCTCGACAGAGCATGGTACATTTATAGGTGTCTTTTGCGGTGTTACTACCATCTAGATATTTACAACTTCCTATCCCATGACTTTTAGCACTTCAGTGTTTCTATCTACGAGTATGCAGATAACTTTGAGTAATCATTTTGTTATTTAAATTGTTGAATTGCATGTTAACAGAGACACGTATACGCAGCCAGCTGGTTCACGGAGACTATATACACCAATAGTGCTTTCCTGACCATGAGATCAAATCCGTCAAAGTTCAACTTCTGTCACGCGTCTCACAACACAATCTTATTATATGTTCTATACGGAATTGTCAATTCTGAATCTTAAGACATTTCTTCATGACCTTGCTTATTAATTTGAATGCGTTTTTGTATGATGCAGATCATTAGATTTAAAAAAATATAAATATCTTCGTGAATATTTGCATTTCCTTGTTGTGTGATTGACGTAGTGTTCTGCGCTTCCTTCAGCATTTGGCATTGATATTTCTGCACAATCTGTTTATTGGGATTCCTTTAGATTAATTTATTACTACTATCTGTGCTATTGTGTTTACATTTTACATGTGTTTCTTTTCGGATTGTTCTGATCAGCCGGTTGATCACGTTTAATGTTGCTGGTTACTTATATTTTTGTCGATTATAGGCTTTTAAATTTATTATCATATCCGTTTTAGTTGGTTAGCTGTATATTAGAAATTAAAGTAATTTTATGTGCTTAGATTGAGGAAGCTCAGTTTTGTCTGTTTTTCTCTTCGTATAGTGAAGATTTTTTTTTGTATTTAAAATTGAGGTGATTATCCGATTTTTTGTTAATTAGACGCGTTATGATACACATATCAAAACAAGTAAAAAATGCAACATCCTTTTTTACGTACAATATTTTTAATACATAGTTTTCAGCATTGGTTATAAATGTATATACTCAATAGTGTTTGTTAAATTTGAAGTGGTTTTCTAATGTCAGCATTTTAAAAGTATTTTATAACTTCGTCGATTTGAATATCAGAAAAACTATTTCTTTTATTTTACTCACGATACTCAATTGTAAAGAAGATTCTGGTGTTCATTTCCTCATTTTATCTTAAATGTGAAACTAAGCAAATAGTTATTGAGGCTTACTTATTACTTTCTTCAGAGCAAGTAAGAAGTATTTGCAGCAGTCTTACGACTTAAAGAAAGAATTGACTTCAGTCACTAAAATAAATTTAATAAATATATCCTGAATGCAACTAGATTCTGTTGTTATCACTTCTTTACCATGTCTAAGCTTTGTGAAGCAATATGTTAGCTTGCTGTCAGTCAACCCTACGAATATAACAAGATAAGGATACACATGTTTCTGAGTCAAATCCGAGTTCAGGCTCAGGCATTTATAAATTACTCTCACCACAGTCAATTCCTACTTTCAATAGTATATATTAAAATATACCCAGTTGGAGGCAACTTAAGTGTTCCGTAATCTTCAAGTAATAACTCTGCATCCAGTTAATTAATATTTTAACTACCGATTTATACAGTATTAGGAAAACAGTTATAGATATAGGGAATTTGAGGGAACGAAAAATAGATTTTGTGTATAAATTTCCCGTTCTTTGTCTACATACATATCACTTCTATTTCCATTCACGTGGCTGCATATCTTCGTCGTGTCGGCTGCACCTGACTTTGTTTCAATATCCTCTTCCCCCGTATTTGCGTTCACAGTCGCATGAGGAGTGCCTTTTTCACGAAGGCTGAGGAAAATAACATGAAGAGATGGAACGAGCAGGAAGTCAACGTCTGACGTTACGTATTGGTGTCTCATCATTTGCCAATATCAGAGGTAATAACTTCTCCCAGGGAAGCCACAGAAGTTTCCCAGACGAAACACGGCGTTCGTTTATTCAGCGCCTCCGACAAAGTGGGAAGACTGACTACATCGGACAGCGGTGAAACAGAGCTTCCAGTCTTCCGTGTAACACGACAGCATTGAGTTTCTGAGATACACAATTCTTACTTCTACTAGATCTTGAAGTTAAGGTTCAGAAACCATTATTTGGTTCTTAGACTGTTTTAATCGATTATTCCAGTGTTAGTACTATACAGTTTCCCCAACACCCAAAGTTTCTCCAACAATAATGAAATTGTACGAGACTTTTAAAAAACTAGGATTCACATGTTTCCTTTAAATATTTTTTTTTTTTTTTTTTTTTTTTTTTTTAAAAAAAAGCTGCCAGTAAGCAATATTATGAAGTTAACAATTTTACATCCGAAATGTTCGACACTTATGTTTTCCAGAGCCAAAGATGTGAGAGACCTGACTGAACAAGAATTTTTCAGCTCTGCAGTTCACAAAATGAGAGGATTATCATAGCAAACTCAGTACATAATGTTTATATAATAAATTAAAGTGTAAATTAAGCAAAGACGCACTAACGGCAATGGTTTTGCTTTTGATAAACAGACGTTCATTTCATAAATCGAGGGTTGCAGATTTGGAAGCAGGTACTTGAATCACCTAGTACGACCAGCAAGACAAATCTGAAAAGCTACTCTAGCTGTAAGGTATGCATGATTTTTGTATTAAAAGCACCTTGTAACAACAATCATCAAATAATGTTTTTAGACCTTTCCTAACAAGCTGCAATCCTTAATATTTTAGTAATTGTAAGGTAAGACCTATATTGACAAATATTGATAGCATCGCCTTATCGCATCCTTGCGAACAATTGAGCACTTCACAACGAAGTCATAGTCCTTTACGAGAGTTCTGGACTTAAAAGTGATCAGATAACCTGAATTCTGAAGTAAAATTAATAGGTTTTCTACCTTAAAATAAAAAGTGGAGGGCATTGATAAACCAAAAAGCTGATAGCGATGAAACAACAGAGATTTCTTTTTAATTATGTCATAACAAATATGGAGACCAAAAATAATGAGCAGATTACACTCATAGAAGTTAGCTAACGGATTAGTGTAAAAATGAAATATAATCAGTACTACGATAAATCCAGATATTACCTAAAGACAAAGTTTAATGAAATTCAATTTAGTTGTGCTGCAATCAGATCAACTAGGGTGCCTGCAAAGGAAAAGTTGGTTCCATAGTGTGTATGTTCTCTTGTCTGGGCATCCACACAGCAGCAAAGTGGTATGTGGCATTATAGTCCGATGCATTATGACTAACATCCTTGTCTGTAATTTATTTACAATTTCCATGTTTTCCGTCTCTTGTTTCTATTTTTGCGTGCAGATTTTGATAGCTTCCGGAAAGTTTTTAAAAAATCCGTTGGATGTTCGCTAATTGTTGCCCTCAGAACGGTATGTTTAAGAACTTGTGTTCTGGCCTTAAGATTGTGTGCATAGACGGTTGCTCTCTGCATTTCATTGTAGCATTTGTAGCTTTACACTGGGGTTGCCAGCTTCTAAAATCAAGGCGGTAAACCGTTGTAACCAGTAAACATGTTTAATCTCGGCCACATTCAGCTGTCTTGCGTACCTCGCATACATATTCACCGGCGTAGTGATATAATGTTAAAGTCTTGGGCGTTATTACGAGCCTGATGCCGAATACCCTACGATGAAATCTCTTTTCGGTTTTGTGTTATCGAAGTTCCAGGCGTGTAATTCTTAAATACTTGTTTGCCGACTGTTGCGAAGATGGAAGGTCCAAAGAAGAGTTTTAATTTTTTCTTCTTCTATCACTAAAGCTACAAAACCTCATGTTCATTGTGAAATATCAAGCTGATGAGAAAAGGAGGGAATGGAATCCAAGAAGGAAGCGTAGTGCTTTTATTTTCAACAATAACAACTAACAACTACCACAAACGATTGTTACGGAATAGTTGTATCGTTTCCTCGATTCTGGCATCCATCCAGATTTGGGTTTTCCATGGTTTCCCCAAATCCCTGCAGGCAAATGCCGGGATGCTTCCTTCAAAAAGGCCATGGCCGAATTCCTTCCCCCCATCCTTGCCCCCCCCCCCATCCTTTCCCGTCTCTAAAGACCTCGATGTTAAAAAGAGACGTAAAGCAGTTAAAAAAAAAAAAAGATTCTGACCTACTCGTAGATTAACATAAAACCGTGCTTGAAAAAAAATATTGAATAATTTAAATGTAACGTATCTGTCAGAATTTACGTTTTTTTTCCCCTTAAATAATGTTACTGTAACAATTTAATTATCTTTTCGAGATTGGCGTGCTAGTATGTTTAGACCTGTTTCGAACGTGGTATTTTATTTCTGTGTTCTTACTAGCTGACAACACACTTTGAGTGCCAAATTAATTACAGTGAGTAGTATATCTTTTAGAATTGCTAATTCATTGTCAAGAAGTACTATCATGTAGACCGGGGGTCCCCAAACTTTTTACCCCGTCGACCCCTTCATACGATATTTGCCTTCTTACCTACCTCCACAAGTATTTAATAAAAGAATTAAATTATTTTTGGCATTTCTGATGCTAAGTAATAAGGAGGCCTGCATAACAACTCAAAGAAATAATTTATAAAATCCACCCAATAAAATTAACAGAAAAACGAGATACTTTCCACTATTATTATAATCTCAAAAAATAGGAACAAAACTATGGATAGATGGAATAAATTTCTAATAAAGACCTGCCAAAAAGAGCAGATGGTTTTTGTACTGTTTTAACTTGTCACATAGCGATGAATCCACCTTACTAAGGAACTTTTCAACTCTCAATGCTGTAACTATCACCTCTTGACAAGCACCTTACCTCAGTGAGCAAAAGTAATTTCTTGAAAGTTTCATCATTTACTTCACATGACTTCGCAAACAGATGAGAATTGAGAGGATGAGCATTACTTTTATTTATTGACCTGACTAAGAGTAGAACATTCCTACTTAATTCTTGTACGGTTTCATTGATCCTATTTAGTATTAATCGATCCCCTCTGTATTAATCGACCCCAATAAAGTGAAAAAATGTAAAGTATATACGAAAGAGTCAGGAGTCATAATAATAAGTACGACGTACGTGAATTACAAGTGCACACCATTCAGCGAAGACAGATTACAACAATTAATTAATGAAATCCGAGAAAAACCAAAGATCCAACTTATAATGAGTCGCGTTCCCAAGGCGAGACAGTGTGCAACGATAGATGGAGGGCTGTTTTCCGGCGAGCTGCAGCCGCTAGCGTCAAGCCTCCCGCTGCGTTGTCGTCGATAACAACAGGGACACGGCCAGCCTACGAACAATAGTGACACGACACTCGGATATTCTTTTATGTTGTTCCATGGAATGCTGCCCCGAGGCTGGAGGGGAGAAGAGGCACTTCTGGACTGTGTGTCGAGGTGAGAAGACGGACTGGCACACTACCACCGTCCTCTGTGGGTCTGAGGTTCGCTTCTCGCCACCGGCAGTGTTAACAGTGCGCGGACACGGTAAATGTGCCTCTAAGGCCTCGTATCCACTTGAGCACGCTCAGGCGAATGAGCCGCTCAGTGAAGCGAGCGGCTCAAGTGTGGACGCCTGAGCACGCTCGCAACGAACGACAGCGAGCGCGCTCGGGGCGAGCCGATCGGTTGTCGGTATTTTGGAATGCTCAAAGGCGAGCCAGTGTTTGTTCGGCGCTCAGTGTGGACGGTATTTGGCGGTTTCTACAATGAGCGCGAGCGCGTGGGACAATGAAACTTGCTTAACTCTTAATTGATACGTATGAATCAAAGAGGGTGATATGGGATAGCTCCAGTATTATAATCGAACTAAAAAATAAGGTGCATGGCGTGAAATCAGCGAGATATTAAACTTTAGTATTGACGATGTAAAGAAAAAAATAACAAGCCTGCTTGGGTCATTCAGGCGAGAACGATCAAAACAGAAGAGAACTTCTATAACGGGAAGTGGTAAGTCTATTTTAATAGTATTTCTCACAGCTGAACGGATTGATTGAATTTGGTGTTACGAAATTCAGATCCTAAGTGCCTAAAATCATATTGATTTTGTGCCAGGCAATATAATTCTTTTACGAATTTTTATCAAAAACTTGAAATCAATGCCATAATTTAAAAAAACAACAACATAAAAATAACCTTTAAATCTATATTTGTAAACACAAATTAAAAATAGGTACCAGCCTTCATTTAATTTTGGAGTGACTCAATAGTGCCATCACAGACTACCCGTACTAAACGGATGATGCTTTGTTTATATACTTTGAACATATACTGCAGGCTTGTGTAGGGACTTCCTGAGGCTAGGAATCTTAAAGTTATTATAAATTTTATCTTCTGGTGGGATCGCCTTACGCATAGGCGTATCGTGCATTTTAATATGAGGTCCAACTAATGAAAGCAAATGTTCGAAATCGATCTCGTAAAGTTCTAAAATATCTCATTGTCTTTTTCTAAAGTCAATTCGCGAATTAAATTATTAAGATAATTTCTTCGCTGATGATGACTTTCTCTAATCCAAAAACTTGGTAATTTTCTTCTCTGTTTTGATATCGTGTGGATAATAATAAAGGCCGCAGCTACGCGTGACGACACGTCAATAGCCGAGCGTTTTCTGAGCACTGGCACCAGGCTCGTTCGACCAAAATTTCCTTTTCCTTGAGCACGCTCGAACGAGCGCACTCAAATGAATGAGCGGCTCATTCGCCTGAGTGTGCTCAAGTGGATACGAGGCTATAAGTGCGACAGATTGCAACATATCAAGAGCACGGAAAATACCCCTGAGTAGCTACTCTGATTAGCTAGAGACTTGTTTGAAAGAGCCAACGGATCTAACCATCTGCAAGACTGCTTACCTATCAGATATTGTGTCATTTAGTTGGTTAAAAAAATGCATTGCTTTTTTGTGAACTCATTTTGTGTTCTTGTAACCCCTGAGTCATGTCATGTGTAGGGCGTAATGTAAATATGTTGATACAGTAACATCATGTAGTTTCTATTTCAGACGCAATACAGTGCGTCTAGCAAGTTAAAGTAGAGCCACCACCAAGAGATTATCACAAACTATAAAGTACAAAACAAGCATGAGAGCCTTGTCTGGAAAAGATTTACACAACTATATTCAGCTACTGCTGACACGACAAGATATCGGGTCGAGCTTAGAAGTCGATCTGGGCTCGGATTGAGATATGGGTGGTAGGATCATCAGAGTGCAATGACTACGTAAATGCGTGATATTCACACTGTTTACTGTTACGGCACACGTGATGTACAAGTTATATACACTAGGATTACTATTGAAAACTATCACAATATAAGGTGGACTGGCACCACCTTCGGTCGATATTGTTATACCGTAAATGAATGCTGCCAAATAGTTGATTGTAAGATGACTGCTTTACTTTAACTTTTACTGTGAGAGCAGCAAGTGCGTCTGTGGGTGATTTTATCTGAACCTAATAACTCTACCCGCAGACAATGCGAATGAACCTAGCTCCCTAGCTATGATGTAACGCTAGCTTTAAGGAACCAGTGTCTTCCATCTCCTACCTTACACCCAGTACTAGAGCAAACCTGCAAGGCGAGGTTCATTTTCTTCGTATGTGGCTGCCAACCACCGGCTACAGCCGCCGGTGGCGTCTCGCCGTCTGCATTCTATGCTCCGACTGTGACAGGGTGCGACTGACTAGAGAAGACCACGGAATAAAGAGGGAATCAACCACGGCCTCTCATTACATTTATCAAAGAGAAGGGGCAATAGCAGACCAGTGATGAGGCCTGTCAATGCGGTCATCTGTCCTAAAAATTGCTCGACCATTGCGCACATTTTACTAACTACCAGCGCTCCAAATCCGCGATTGATACCTCTGTAATGGTTTACTAACACGCAGACTCAGTGCCCTGGATTTCATACTTAAGAAATATTTGTATCTCCAAAGAGTGTGTGGCATTTATTATTTTGCTACTAGTTAATTATTATTATGTTACTACTGTTGTTTTAATTTAAATTGCTGTGTAAATGTTTGTAATTAGATGTATTACGGGTTTCCACACATTAGTAGTTCGTGTTGTATCGCTCGGGGGAGGATAAGTTTGATCTGTAATAATGTATATATGTAGTATCTTTGGTCAGCAGACGGCCACTTGTGTTCGCACGTTGCAGTTCGCTCGTCGAGCGAGTGGGACTAATGTTATTATTAAACTGCGTAAGCAATTATATTTTATCGGAATAATGTAAAAAGCAATATGTAGTTCCGTGGTTGATTCAAAGAACTCGTATTTTCTTTACTGATAAAATAATAATACCTTCCGATTAACTTATGGGTATATTTAAAATACTGTAGTAATCATAAAAACTGTCGCCTCGCGAGTGTTATAGGTGGTTATAGGGCCAAACCACCCAAAACAAGCCGTACCTACGTTTAATGTGGTGTCCAACTATATTAATAAAGATTTAGTTTGCGATGGTTGTATTGATGCAATAAATAAGCAGGGACAGTTGGCAATTAACTAAATTTACCAGGATCCACATTTAAGCGGTGGCAATTCGCCAGGATAAGAATGATAATTACGATGTAATATATCACCTTAAATGTCTAGAATTTTCTGATGCAGCAGTGACACGTGGCAGATCTACAGCATCGGGATTGTCGACTCAGAGGGCAAGTGGAAATTCCAATTATTCCTTGGCTTTGCAGTTCCACGTTCAAAAATACAAGAAGAAGAAGTAATTTTTTTTTTTTTTTTCAGTCAGTTAATCAGTAATTTGCGTGATTGAAATTGTGACAATGAAAGTAAATTTTCTTTGTAACTGTAGTAAAGTCAAATTCAGTTATTTAAAAATTACAGGTTTGTTGAAGGAAATTGATTTTGTAATTCAAAGTTGTAAATTGCTGTTGCATGGTTAATCTGTATTTAGGAATCTGTGTAAACCCTTAGTTAAAACAGAAATAAAAACAAATCATTCAAAATCAGGAGGGGGGATTGTTCCTAATTAAGTAAGTGCATAGATTAGTAGCTGTGCATGCTATGCTTGAATTTCAACGCCGTTCAGAGTGGAGTTTCCTGTTGTGCATTTCCATTTGCATTCCAGCAGCTACAAAATTATTGGTTGTAAGTAAATTTGGTTTTGTTCTCGTTTCTAAAGTCTGTTAACAGTATTACCGGCGTTGTCAAACAGCGTTGTATCATTATTGTCTTGCTGTATAACCTATTTTGTAGTTAATACTGAAATTCGGTTGTTTCTTTCATTATGACCAACATTTACAAGTTGACGGATAAAGTTGCACTGCCCTTGATTTAAACATGTGTGTTTTCATATTCTGAATAATACATATAAAGCTTTCCAACTTATTATATATTTTTTCGGATTTAATTAAACCTTTATTTCTAGTATCCCAACGTCGAGGCAACACTGTGGATGAAGCTGTTGTGTTGGTTACGCCGTGCCGAGGAGATGGCGTTCATCCCGCTCTGTGGTTACATTGTATGGTCCAATACCGCTCGTCGCTGTTTGCGACCCTCCGCTATCCACTGATTCTACACATACATCTCTGTGGTAGCAGCGTGCCCTGTAGGAGCCGCAATGTCACGGTACCACAAACCCGTCTGTGGGCGGCCAATCATACTGCCACGTGCGAACTCACTCACTTGCCAATATTGCGCCCTTTGACGTCGACGTGGTACACCGGCCTTCTCTTACACGTCGTTTGACGGCTCCGTACGAACGAGCGATCGTGGCGTAACACTGACCTCTGCGGCAACACGAAAGAGAGCACTGCTCGGCCTACGTGCATACAATGTTTCTGCTCCTTAATTATTTACTATGGTTCCACTGTTCACACAACCTGCGATTTCGAGGTGATTCAGACCATTCCTTCTTGGTGCTGTAATTTTCATAAACAGTAGTGTAGTAGGCTTATGCAGAGTGATCCGAGGAAGGTGTTGAAGCCGTCGTACCATTCCAAGCATGAAACGTCTGTGGGTTAGTCGCCATGATCGGCCACAGTTGAACAACTCTGTGAGGCAGGTAAACATAGAGTCGGAGGTACTACTCGGCAGAGACGTTAGTTTAGTCGATTCGGAAGCTAATAGAACAGGCAGGCAGTGAAAAGACCCTTCGTTATCCTGCATGGAATGATATGGTACAGAAATCAGTACTGAAAGCTTAGTTTAAAAACTCATCATTACTTCCCAAGGGTCCGGTTAACACTTAATAGTACATCATGTTTTAGAAAGGGTTTAATGTAATGAAACAATGACCTAGCTGGCAATTCACCTACCTATTCTGCTGAAGCCAGCCTATAATCCTATTCGTTTGATTTCGCATTCTACTTTCTCTGTTTCATAAGACTCCGAGACCACTGGTTTGACTAAAGACACAGTACTTCTTCATACAGTCGCAAGAAATCTATTGCAACTGGTTGCAGAAATATTTTGCTCTGCAGTGCAAGTAGGCAAATAAAATTTAAGTTTAGTAAACCACAATGATTTTTTTTTATCATTAGGCTCATGACTGTGGTTAAAATTCGTAATATGCGTTGTGGGAGCTGAATATGTGGTATCTCTGTTTGACGGAACAAGGACACGTGTTTCCGGTTCTTGTGCAGTGGAAACTACTTTGCTCGCCGTCCACTTGCCGGCGGATTGCGGCCGCCACTGCCCGTCCGCCGAGTCGCGATGCATATTGCATGAGGAGCGACTCCGCACAAATCAGCTGCGGCCACGCTCGGCTCAGACGGGACACTCAACAGCGGCACTGCCCCTCATCAACACGCCATTCTTCTCTCCCTCAGAATTACAACCCTTCAGTAGGCGATATCGCATTACTCATTCGAATTAATTTGTGGAGGACGTGTAGAAATAGGTTCAGTATATGAAGCCTTTATTTAAATTGCATTTTTCATAGTGATAAAATATCGTCGTTTACTTTGCCATTTGTAATGACCCTAAAGAGGACTCATTCTTTAAGTGCTGACAATGTAAACAAATTGTTAAAACGTGAGTACTAACTATTTCAGTTTAGTTCACGATAGTATGGACTGAGCGTGGTGCGTAGGCGGTAACGCTCTGATCTCACATTTTGGGGGACGTGGGTTCGAATCCTAGTCCAGCCATCAAGATTTCGATTTTCCATGGTTTTTCTCAAATCAAATCAGGCGGATACCGGGATTGTTCATTCAAAAAGCCACGAGTGAATTCCTTCCCGTTCCTTGACTCGAGTCCTTTCCCACCTCTAATAATCCTGAGAAAAAGGCACTGTAGTATGGGTTCACCTACTCGTCACCCGCCATTGTGGCTGTACGCGTTAATCATCTCATCTGGTGCAGCTGCTATAAGTCCTGAACATGCGTAACGATCTTATTGATTGCGGTTTTCAGGCGGTTTCCCGTAATCACCTACGCGATTGCTGGGATAGTTTCCATTCTCCACTTCATAAACTACACATTTCACAAACAAAAATATACCTGCCGTTCAGAACACAAGATACAGGTTTCGCAGAAATATGACAACACTTCAATTCCTCCTTTAATGCAATGCTCAAGGCAGGCACTCAAAAAGTTGCCATCAGGCGGCTCAACATATTCCTCAGGTCTTCCAACCTAATAAGCCATACAATAAAAAAAATCCCTACTAGTCACGACGGAATTTACAGAATGTAATTTTAATGACTATATCATCAATGCATTTAAGAGAAATTTTAATTACACGAATAACACCTGTACGTTGTGTTTTCTTCCCTTTAAGGAAAGCGCAGGAAGCTCATTACAAAACGCTCATATTCTGTTGCAAGTAGAATAATAATTACTCTTTAGTGCGAATCGGCTGGCTTCAAAATAAATTGATACAGCTTTGAGATAAACAACACTATCTTCAGTTGACGAATAAGAATTTAACTTTCTGCGTTCACGCAGTGAGATGAAGTATAGTTTCTTCAAAAATTTTAATTAAAATAGGGACTGCTAAAGAGTTATTGAGAAACATAACGTCTGGTTCGTATTTCTATTACTTTTGTACGATGTCTTAACGCCTCGTAGAGGTCATTAGAGGCGAGAAGGAACTGGGGACAAGGCACGATAAGGTATTCGGCCATCTCTGTAGTGATTTAGGGAAACCATGGAACACCGAAACCGAGGTGGCCTGACGAAGATTCGAGCCTGCGCATTCTGAATACAAATGGAGAGTTTTACCGCTTACCTACAAAGCTCAGTAGAAGACAGCAAGAGAATAATTCAAATTTTAAATGATAGTACATTTCATCCGATTAGTCTGCCTTAAATACACATATTACACATGATCTATTTTCAGCTAATTACTTTACAACATGGCTACGATCAATTTTTTCGCATTTTATGTAAACTCTGGAAATGAAGTGACAGTGATTCATGTCGCTGTGTAACTGTTAAAACCTGAACGTCGGAAGAACATAAAACACCGCTAAAAATAGTGCTGCTGAGATAAGAAGCTATAACAGGATTATTTTATTTTAAAAACAGTTATACTGCTTCAAGACGTATCAATGAAGAACTAAAACGGAAATGAGATGTTACTTCATTTAATTTTGTAACGACCTTATATATTTAAAACAGGTTTTATCATTATAAATTTCGCTACTATTTTCTCTGCCATTGTACCAAAACTCTGCTTCGTCCTCACTGAATTGCATTCAGTAACGATTTTTTGGCGTCGTAATGAAGCTGATGTCTAGTGATAATCATTAACTGAGTATAACTTTCGAGGAGAAGTACCTCAGCTGGTCTCAGAAGCAGCAGTATTAGTCAGTCCCAAAGCGACATTAATCCAACAAGTTAAGTAAAAAGGATGTAAGCTGGAGGTTTAATTGAAACTGCTGCTAACGGCTATACAATAGCTTCTGTCGCAGAGCCACTAATATTTCATCGGCTTGTCAAAGGGGATATTGTCCGCATTTGATGAATATGACTAGGATGCTAACATAGTTAGCCTAATCCCGTGGCTAAACAATGTTTCCCTCCATAAATTAGAGCCAATATATTGTTCGGACAATCAGCAACTGGTATGCAAACGATAGATGAGTAAAGTGTTTTTCTGGGGTACAGTTATCAGTAATGCGGATGGGATAAGCTAAAAATTACTACAGATCTCCAGTAACTAAATAAGTAGACGATGCTTCAAAGTCGACGGAAAACAGACATTTAAAATAAAGTGAGTTAAATCTTTCTTTTCTCCGTTTTACTGGAACTCTTTCGTTTTCGCCACAGTTATCTATATATGTCGCTACAAAATAAGAATTCTATATTTGTCTGAACATAGCAATTGGAGATATTAATCAAGAACTTCATTACAATCAAACTGGAAAATTTCCACCCTAAAATTCAGAGTGTACTCAGATAAATTTAACGTAATAAGATGTATATCTCTATAACCGATGGAAAAACAGATATTTATTCGTCACGATTACAATGTTCAAAAAGACAGTTAAATAGTAATGTCTTGCTTCTCTAACATATAATCTCAGACTACTTAATTCAAGGATATACACTGAAGAGCCAAAGAAACTGGTACACTTGCCTAATATCGTGTAGGCCCTCCGCGAGCACCCAGAAGTACCGCAACACGGCGTGGCATAGACTCGACTAATGTCTCAAGTAGTGCTGGAGGGAATTGCGACCATGCATCACGCAGGGCTGTCCATAAATCTGTAAGAGTACGAGGTGGTGGAGATCTCTTCTGAACGGCACGTTGCAAGGTATCACAGACATGGTCAATAATGTTAATGTCTGGGGAGTTTGGTGGCCTGCGGAGGTGTTTAGATTCAGAAGAGTGTTTCTGTAGCCACTCTGTAGCAATTCTGGACGTGTGGGGTGTCGCATTGTCCTGCTGTAATTGCCCAAGTCCGTCGGAATGCCCAATGGACATCAATGGGGCAGCTGATCAACCAGGATACGTACGTACGAGTCACCTGTCAGATTCGTATCTAGACGTATCAGGGTCTGATGTCACTCCAATTGCACACGCTCCACACCATTACAGAACCTCCACCAGCTTGAACAGTACCCTGCTGACATGTAGGGTCCATGCATTCATGAGGTTGTCTCCATACCCGTACACGTCCATCTGCTCGATACAATTGGAAAGGAGACTCGTCAGACAACATATTTCCAATCATCAACAGTCCAATGTCGGTGTTGACGGGCCCAGGCGAGGCGTAAAGCTTTGTGTCGTGCACTCAGCAAGGGTAGACGACTGGGCCTTCGGCTCTGAAAGCCCATATCGATGATGTTTCGCTGAATGTTTCGCTGAATGTTTCGCTGAATGTTTCGCTCGCTGACACTTGTTGATGCCCAGCATTGAAATCCGCAGCAATTTGCGGAAGGGTTGAACATCTGTCACGTTGAACGATTCTCTTTAGTCGTCGTTGGTCCTGTTCTTGCAGGATCTTTTTCCGGCCGCAGCGATGTCGGAGATTTAATGTTTTACCGGATTCCCAATACTCACGGTGCACTAGTGAAATGGTCGTACGGGAAAATCCCCACCTCATCGCTACTTCGGAGATATTGTGTCCCATCCCTCGTGCGCCGACTATAACACCACGTTCAAACTCACTTAAATCGTGATAACCTGCCATTGTAACAGCAGTAACCGATCTAACACCGCCGTCAGACACCTGTTGTTTTATATAGACGTTGACGACCGCAGCGCCGTACTCTGAGTGTTTACATATCTCTGTGTTTGCATAAGTATGCTTATATCAGTTTCTTTGGCTCTTCAGTGTATATATATATATACACAAACTTATATGTAAAATATATTTTAAGATATATATATAAAAAGAGTCATGACCAAAAAATGGTAATGGGCTGGTCATATTACTCGCAAAAGAGATGACAGATGGACTCCGGAAGTAATGAATTGGATACAAAGGAACCCGAAAAGAGCAAGAGGAAGACCCCCGGATCGCTGGGATAGAGACATACGTCGAGTTACAGGCGTGAACTGGAAGACAATTGCTCAAGATCGATCAGCCAGGAAGGAACTACAACAAAACTATGTAGAATTAAATTGTAATATATAACTCATTTTTCTTAAAGAGGCTACATCCTGAAATAAGGATTGATATAGCTGTAATAATAATAATAATAATAACATATAAATCAACCATGTTACAAAGAAGTGTTGTACTTCTCCTGATAGGCTAGCAGAGTTTCTAAACCATCACCCATTTCAGAAGCAACACAAAACAACCCTTCATCGTTTTTTTGTATGTGATCTAAGGTGCCGTTTTCATTAGAATCCGGCGTCTTTTTCATTCCATAGTAGGTTCTCGGCAGCGAGAACGCAGTGGAAACACGATTTAGCTGAGCCTGGTTTCATCCTAAAGCCTAGAATCGTGTAGGAGCAAACTGTTGCGTACTGTTTCGATCTTTTGAACGACTATGAGCTCGTTGAACCTAAGAATTCACGCGAAGAACACTGCATATTATGAAGTCTGTGTTCTTTGCATATCCGGGCTCTTAGGGAGTACTAAGCACAAGAATTCAATAGCTGCTTATACTGATGACCGGTGGATGGTGTCGGTAAATAACATATATACACGTGACTATGAACTCCAGAGACATCTAGCATCATTCGATTTTTTCTAATATCCATTTTAATAAAAACATATTAATATTACTATTTAAAAGCAATAACAATCAAAATTTAAAGATAAATAAGTTTTAACTAATTGAATTTATGGAAACAAATCACTACTTATGGATTGATATCACAGCCTACGATTTCGTATAATTATTAAAAATAATGTTTACTCGGCAATGGAGATCATTGTCAGATTACGGTATTCTGACAATACAAAAAATTGCCTATTTGTTGCCACATGAGATTCATTAACTTTAGCAGTATTGTATACAGCAGAGAACACTGTACAAAAGGATATATGTATATTCCTCTAATACCCAAGAGTTGAGTGCGAAGTGTGCCACAAAAGTGTATCAAATATGTTTCGTATAGGTTATGAATTGTATGGGATGCAATCACAAAGACCTCACAATAGAGAATCATGGTATAATTTCACGAATCTTGCTCACAATGCTTTTTTAATGGCATTTTATCAATACATTTGGCAATATAATTCAGAGCACTAATACGAAAAATAAACCACTTATACTATGCACTTGTTATATCCCTAATTTCTTGCCCGTTCAAAAGGCAATCCTAATAATGAAAGTGGTTTTTCATTGGCTACTACTTTGATTTTCCTACTGGGTCTATCTGCTTTTTTGTGTAAAATTCGTGATTTGTGATCTGTATAACATTCTTAGCACTTTAGTTAATGGTCTGGTCTTGATTGTATAATTTTCATATATTTTCTTCATAGAAATCTGCAGAGATGAAGAAGGTTGTAATTCTCTAACACAATAGTTGTTGGAATTTTTTTAACTGCTTGTACTAACCTCAGATGTGGTGTAACCTCATCTTTAGAAATATTGTAGTGTACCCGGAGTAAGGATTGCCACCAGTTACTATTACTCTCTATCATTAAGTTTTTTTTATATATAAAATATCTTGTTAAATTTTGCCTGGGCGCCATGGAAGGAGTCCTTCCAGAATTTTCAATGAACATTTAGAAATGGAATTATTTGTTTTATAATAAGGAAAATTATTTTAATTTATCTACTGACACTTATATTTATTGTGATCACTGTAAGAAAAGATGATTGCATTTACTAACAAATGTAACACGAATTAAATCTATATGCTAATTTTTGATTAAATAAACAACTAAATGATGGAACATGAACAAAGTCCGACTAACTCAAAATCAGAGAGCACAAGTTTCTACAAGTTTTCGTTTCAGTTACATGCGCCACACTTTACCTCGGTTTGTTCTGGCGGTAAAAAAATTGTATATTTACCATCCAGCTGACGTTTATGTTGAAGTCAGCGCTGTCCGGATCTTCTCGAATTTCTGCTCGCAACACACACAGAACAAAATTTTATCTTCGCACTTGTTTAACACTGGACGAGCACTTGCTTAAGAGCACATTCAATTATTATTCTTTCGAACGACGTCTCACTGGCCAGCTGGAGTCTTCTCCTCAAAACGAGGGTTTTACCATGAAACAAAAAAAAAAAAAAAAACAAAACTAGTCTGAACTTATTATCAATTAATGGAGTTACCCCACTATGCATGCACACACACACAATCCTCTGCACTTCACGCACCGTTCGCACGGGGCGGACTGTCCCCACTGAAGGAATGTGGTCCGCTTATCTCCTCTCCCATCTCCAAACACCTGCACTCAAAGGGTGCCGCGATGGTTGCACTGTATGTTGATCCAAATATTTCAATTTGGACATCAAAATTGTAATCATGTGTTAGTGAGTGGGTGAGTAGGCCAACCTTATACCCCTGACTCTCTTATTTGTTTCTTCTGTCTTGAATCTACCTAACATTGAATATGTCGGTTGACCTTGGGGGATTGGTATTGTAGTGTTATGGGATCCACTACATTTGTCAAGGTGGAGCCACCTTTCGTCACCGTGTGTGTGAATGGTGTGAAAGAGGCAACAGCTGCCATCTATGTGCAGGTGTTTAAGACGCCACTTTTGTTCTATGGTCCTGCTTCAAATACCGGGAATTGGCCACCGGATGCAGCACCCTGATTGGCAGAGCTGGGGGTGGCCCGCCAACTGACCTCGTGGCTGGAGAGGAGACAAGAGAGGACTCGTCGTGCGGAGAGACGTAGAGGAGGACGGATTTGGCGATACGCAGCAGTTCAAGTGTGATGTGTAAAATCTGTGAAAAAGTGTTTAATGTCAGGGGTCAGTGTGAGGCTGATATCTTGTACTGCATTTTAGTCGACGGAAGAGTTCATCCAGCACCAAGCAACAACACGGTAATGTGCTTATAAAAAAGGAAAACTTTATCACTGCATTGACATTTTCATGCGACTGCACCTGAAACGACCCGGGAATTTTCTCATGAGCCAGTTTATTATTGCTTTATCCGGACACTGTCATTTATTTTTACGTTTCTTGTACTAAGAAATACATGCAAGGCATCCCATGCTGGAGCAAATTTTACATACAAAAATTGTAATTTAGTGTTCCTTTATTTTTCTTTTGTGCATATTGTGAATAAATATTATGTAGTTTCAAACAGAAATTTTATCCCAGAATTATTTAAAAAAATAGTATTGAATAATTAAATAACAGTAAAATCCAGTTAATAATCATTAAGTAACAAAAAATCGTTACAGTATACAGGCTTAAATACGACTCCACTCGAAGAAATACTTATTCTCCTTAAAGTCCCTTATTTACTGTAACATAAGGCATTTGCAGTTACTGTTTAATTACAAGTTGCTAGATATCCCTGATCAGTGAATTTACTAAGTCATACTCTGAGACTAAAGTAGATACTTGCTAGTGATGACCCCAACAAAAATTTATCTGATTCCTGCAGTTTTGGTTTTCACAGGCAGGATATTGGAAGCAAAAAACAAAAACAAATGTTGCATCTTGGTTAGTTTGTGGATTAAGTCATCATCATCATTTGAAGTTACCATTTCTGTGGGTCATCTGTCAATCCTCTTCCATATCTGATGGTCACTCAAAGATTCTTTCTCCACCACTTGTTTGCAGTCAGTTATTTTAGAAAAGTGTATTAGTGGTAGGGCAAGACTGCTTAAAATTGTATCTAGGAAACCTGAAAGCGGTTTAAGATATTTGTATAAGCTAATAACAGTTAAATATGGTTTCGCTCAGGGATTGATACTTAGTGCTCTGCTGTTCCTAATATATGTAAATGGCCTGCTACATGTAATAGATGATACTAAGAATAAATTGAGAACATCATGAAAAAAACTATGAAAGAATATTTTGGACTAAATACAAACCATAGCAAGATAAAAGTAATTAAATGTACCAGATATGATGCCGATAATAGTAGATTAAGTATAAAAATAGCGTCAGATGCGCTAAAGGAAGTTAGTGAATTTTGCTTCCTTAGGAAATATAACTACAACCGCTGGCTCAAGCAGGAATGATGTTAAAAGCAGATTAGCACTAGCGAAAAGAGCTTTCATGAAAAAGAGAAATCTTTTAATTTCAAATATTAATCTAGGACTCGAACAGAACTTTTTAAAACTCTGTGTGTCCAGCACAGCTCTTTATGGCAGCGAAGCATGGACTTTCGGAAGACAGAGATTAGAATATATGAAGCAGATAAATGAGGACGTGGGTTGTAAGGGGTGTGTAGAGATGAAGAGGCTAGCTCAAAGTAGGAAGGGATCGATGATTTCATCAAACCAGACGAAAGACTGATGACAAAAAAAAAGGTCAGTGCCAATTCCAAGTCACACAGCTTATGTTTCCAAGCATCCGCGACCAACACAACTATTCATTTAAGACTTTTAAGGTTTCAGATTATTAGGCACACTTTACAGACATTTTTTTTTCTCGTCATCAGTTTTATGAGACCTAAGATTTAAATTCCTATTCACTGTAGGAGGGAATAGGAGATTAACGGATCTAGTTTTAGCTAACTTCCTACCGGTGAAGAATGCACCCGACACGTATTATGTAGATGTCTAAAAAGAGTTGAGTTGATCTAAGAGCAAAGGTTGCAGCCGGCTTAGCTTTAGTGTGAGCACTACTATCATTCCCATTAATTAATTTACGAGGACGAATCAATAAGTAAGTTACATTTCCAAATTATGGCTATTTATGAAACCACCTACACATAGGAAACACGTCTATGGCAACATACAATGTAAGTTCACTTTTCACATAGTCCCTAAGAAACTGTAAACATTTCTCGGTCAACCAACTTTTCGATTCCGGATGCGTAGAAATCACCTCCAGCGCCATGTAACCACCTGGAAACAGCTGCGTACACCTCCTTATCGTTTTGGGATAGTCGTCCAGCGATTTCCTTTTTCAGTTTACTGATCACATGATAATCGTACCTTAACGCAACACCTCACACGGCCCGCCAAACGTCCGAACTGCTGCAGCGGTTCAAGTGGTGGGTATGGTAACATCCTCCATAAGGTTCATCCAGTCTTGGCGTCATGCGATTATCATGCGTTCGGTGAGCTGAAAAACGATCTCGGTGGACGACGATTCCGAAACGATGAGGAGGTAAAGCAGCTGTCTCCAGGTGGTTAAATAGCGCTATAGGTGAGATCTACACAGTCTGAATCGAAAAGTTGTTTGACCGTTCTGAGAAATGTTTACAGTCTCTATGTGTAGGTGGTTTCATAAATGGCAATAACTTGGAAATGCAGCTTACGTTTTGGTACGCCCTCATACACTTATTTATTTCCAACTAACTTATTTACTTCTTCGTTGTTTCTTATCTGTCATGTATATCACCAGTATTGTCGTAAAGATGCCTTGTGTAAAGTGTGTCTCAACCTATCCGTTATCTCTCCTCGCCCATCACTATTAAGTAACAATAGTGATTCACCTGAAATGCAATGTATATGACAGCAGACAGTTTTGCGAAAGCTTTTCTTTCGGAGGTACGAGTAGTTTGTCTATATACCTTTAGCTCATGACTTCGAAACCGACTTTTATTTAAATCATATAAAAAAAATTGTTTTACGAGCTATCTGTTTCACTTCCACATAGTTCCGTACTACCTTTCTGCGAGATACCTGCGATCATTCGTTTGACTATTTTTATCGGTTAATCCTTCGCCGCCAGAGAAAGTCACACAAGCAGGCCCTCTGGAAAGTGCAGGCAGTTTTACTGGGGAAGTACGTTTATATCTCACTTATAATCTGCTGTACACTTGTCGTGTATGTATGTGGTATTTATTTACAATCTAAACATTCCTAACACCTTTTGAGGGCTACCAAGGACATGAGATTCTAAGTTAGTAACGGACTAGGATTAATATAATGTAAACTGGATGTGTCCGCAATTTTTGCTGTACGTTGACCAATTAGTTCTGTTGTGCAAGTTACATAATTTTCAGAAGTGCGCTTCGATTGCTATAAATCGTAGTCACATCCACTATCCTAAGCTAAACCACAAAATTTTCTCGTTCAACTTGTTACAAGATGATAAGGATGATGGTGAAGAAAAAATAACCTTATTTATATGTGTCCGTAATTTTCGTTGATAAGATAATACTTTTCTCTCCACTCATGGCCTATTAATAGGTTTTCATTCTTAGCAGGACGTATTCAATTGATTCTTCTTTGCGCAGAGTCATTTGCTTAATATTTGCAACCTTCTTATTTAAAGTCATTTCCGAACTACCTTTTGAGTTATTAAAAGGTAGTTTATAACCTAATAGTGGCTTCGCAATCGCACTAAGATTGGAGCTTTGATGTTCGAACATTGTTTGTACGTAAAATATCGTAAAGTTACGCTGGTTTCTACTAGAATAAATAAATAAGTTATTGTGTTAATGAAGTAAAGTTAGTAACTAACTAGAAAACTAGATTGGTTGGTGAGTGTATTTCGCAGCAGAAATATACCTGCTCTTTCACCGAATATTAGGTGTTCAACTGAAACACTGAGATTTGGAGTATCTGTACGGTAACACAACACGATTGATTTCTAAAAATCTTCTACAGATATTAAAGTTAAGTTACCAGTAGAGCTGACCAGACAACCAACTATTGCACCTCAAGCAATCAGGCAAACTCATACGCACAAAACTGTCTTAAAATCAGAACATTTAAGTTTGTCAAAGATAAAACAAAAATACTCAATTTCGTACATTAACAAGTTTCCCATAATTTCAGTCCCCTTCGATGTCGTGGGAGACAAACAGAAAGAATTAGCGGAATATCTGTTAGGGTGAAATTCAGAGGGGACTGTGGGGTCTTCCCGGCCGTTAGGTAGCTTTGAAGAAGTCGCTGAAATCTTATAAATGACTGAGAATGTGGCTTTTATGAAGATAGATGATACTGCCTTGTAGTTTGTAGTGATTAGTCAACTAAGGCTTTTGCAAAACCTTGAAGTCACGTGGTCTTGTTGATAGGCGGTTGTAACGGAAACCATCTATTTTGCTAAAACTATCAATCTGACTAAGTTTCTTCAAGTAAAAACACCGAATGGCTTGAGAAAAAACGGCGTATGATCAAGCACTAACATAGTAGCCCTTAATTATTGACACCTCCTACGCGTTTTAAGGTTGCGATGCTGATCACGAACAATACTTTTAATCCTGGCTTAACTTGTATGGCATATGTTATTTGTGGTATATGTGTGAGTTTTTTTACCGTCTTCTTATATTTCATTAGCTTCTTTTATTATATCCACAGATTTCCGGCTATAGCTGTGTGTTGTCTCTGGTATAAATAAAGTCACAGTTTTTATATGTTTAGAGGTTAGGCGTCAGCAGGTCTGCTGTATAGAATGTATTTATTATAATCGTTGGCAGAGGAATCGTTAACAAAACTTAAAGTTACGCAGTTTCCAACAATCAGTTACCAGAGAAGGGTGGAAGAGATATTGCGACGGAAAAAGAAATATAATGAAGGTATTGGAACGATGCCTTTCCCTGCGATAAGCGTTAATACAGGTTCTCGGTTAACAGTCCGAGTCAACACCGTTTTTCGACGATGAAATACTTCGTGGTCATCTTTCGATGAAGTGGGGACGGAAAATTTGATCGTCGAAATTACAGTAGTTTGAAAATACGGTGTTAAATTGTTACCAGAGAGCATGTATTTGTATTATGAACAGTTAGCCAGTGGTGACTTCCTCGATAGGAGAAGAGATTTAAGTATTCTTTGTTGTTTACCGTCGAAAAACGTCTTGTTAAAAGTACAACGAATATGTACACATCAAGTATGACAAAGATAGTTCATTACATAAACGTGGACAAGAACATAAAAAAGGACTGTCAAATCATTATACGTATGTCGAAGTATTGTTGGCATTATAAAGGGAGATGCCAAGCAGAATAGTTTTTTGTCTGTTCGCGCATTCACAATCCAATCTGAACAATATTTCTTTTCTGCTGTGGAAATTCTCTTTCGGTTTTATTTTTAGAGGTAGCGCAAGCAGTCGGCCGAAAATCGCCACATCTCACTGTGCACAGTACTCCTGTTTAATGAGGGAACCAGATGGCTCATTAATCGCATTAACTCAATTAAAAACCTGATAAGCTTGACCGGCGCAACTAAGTATTTATCTGGTGAGATAGAAAAACATTTTCTGTGCAACTTAATAATCCTCATACAAACATCGAGCGTGGTGGGTGAACGGTTAACGTTCTGGCCTCGCATTTGGGAGGACGCCGGTTCGAATCGCCGTCCTGTCATCCAGATTTTGGTTTTCCATGGTTTCCCCAAATCACTACAGGTGAATGCCGGGAGACTTCCTTTAAAAAGGCCATGGCCGAATTCCTACCTGTTCCTTGTCCCCAATCCCATCCCGTCTCTAATGACCTCGACGTCGACGAAACGTACAGCCATAAGCAAAAAAAAAAAAAAAAAAAAAAAAAAAATTACAGCTTATACATACGCTTGATTGTGGCTTCCAAACAACATCGCCAGAAACACGGACTTTATACTCGGCTAGATTATTATGTATTACAAGATAGTTGGCATCTAACTATGCCATACTATGAAAAACATGACATTGCAAGATTACCATTTCACAACCAACCGATCAAAATTATGAGAAAATCAATCAAAAAACTAAACATACGTAATTGCCTGTAGAGAAACATAAATATTATTAATCAAACAACATATAACATTAAGCCAGTTACAGAATTACGTAAACAAACCAGCCAATGGTAAGAATCGACGGCTCCAGTTCGTTAGATGACAAACTTGGCAAACATAAAGATACCATTATCTTTATTTTGACTCACTTCAGGACAGAGTCAAGTAGGTGAATGTGATTAAAAATAAACTGAAAAATGCAATGTTTCCTCAAAAAATCCCTTTAAATATTTAAGATTACGCCACCCTCGATTTAGAAACAAGTTTATTTACATGTTGTTCTCATTGTAAGAATCGCGTTGTCCTTTATAAAACTTCGGAATTAAATTTCAGTGTATCTCACGTTCCGTTGTATAAGTTTATTTTCTCGAATAAATCCAACATATGTATGGCCAACATAATTTTATTTCCGCCCCTGCCTCATATGCGTTCTGTTCCATCAACTTTATTTTCATAGGTCTTTATAAATTTGAACAATGAGGTGCTCCGTCATAAGTGCCGTTGTAAAGTCCAAGACTTTAACTCCTGATGGAAATCTTTATTCAGAATAGTATTTACAGCTTCCCGTTTTTCATAGCTGTGACTTCTTAACCGTAAGATTCGAAAGGATAGATGCAGTTAAATGCTACAGAGGTTTTACTCATTGTGCTTAGCTTTCTGTGGTGCTAGTTAATGGAGAAAGGGTGGTGAGCAAAGAAAGACATTGTAAATTAAGATAACGATAACGTGAAATTCTTGAGTAGTCTGAGAAGTTCTCGGCCGCTATCTTCGACTCTACAACCGATAGCCCTGCTGCATTTCATCAAAATTTTCTGATGATAACTCGCTGTGAAAAAACGTGTGTTGGCTACAATATTCCGTAAATACGGTTGTTAATAAAACTTAGATTTATTGGGATCGCGTTTTACGGTGTAAGCCAAGAACTTATCAAACCATCCTCTGGAATATATCAAGTATCAAAGCTACAAATACGTCATGACATGTCATAAAATTTGATCTTTTCAATGGTACTATAACTTTAATTGTGTGGTATAATGAAAAATGATTAATACCAGAAAAATCTAAAAGTTTAAGTGAAAGTTCTCTTCAGAAAGTAGAAAGAATAAAACTCAATATATTTGGAGTTCCAAGAGCCGCGATTGTTTGCACCGTATATTATAATGAAATACTGAGTATGACACACATCAGCTCACACGTATGTTGCATTTATCTAATAAACTAAAACTATTCGTATATAACCGAACGTGAAATACATTGAAAAACTCCAGATTTTAAATCGATTCCGTATAAACTTATTTGTTATCACGATTCGAAAAAAAATTGGTGTGTCATACTAACGAAAGGTAAAATTTTAGGAGTCTAAAATCGATTGTCGATTTTATTGAAATTCTGTCATAAATAAGTAGTGATTACATTAAACCTGAAAACTCAAGATCACCCCTAATGATTTTACTTTTGCTTTGATTCTTATATTGTAAAAATGAATATCTTCAATAAGTGCGACGTAGCTCTGCAATACAGTCCCACTCATAAAATCGACCGTCTGTGTGGGAACCGCAATCGACGGCCATTCTCAGATAACAATCCATCTAGAGGCCTCGGCCGACCTTCAGTTTGGACTGTGTGAATTAGCAGCCTCTTTCCGCCGACATGATCAGTAGCGGGGACCTGTCGCATTAGCAGCACACATGGCCGGATCGATGACAGATGGCGTAATGCGAGTGGTTCTCTACGTCACAGCATATGCTCTCCCATTCGTCACGCTAAGCCCTGGCTCATTGTCGCGGTCAGCGGTTTTTAGCGCTCCGAGTGTATTCTCCGCTCTATTACTAACAGGTCGGTTACACTTGTCAAAAATCAACATTTTATCCGAAATGTAGTTAATTCTAACAACGAAATTCAAGTCCAGTTTCTGACATGTAACCATCTTCACTTTCATGAATCAAATGTGGTGCAATCTACAACTAAGTGTACCTATAATAATAAACAAGTCTAGGAGTGTCTAGATTACTATTACCTGTTAGGCGCCCGTGTTCACTGTACTGTGTTGTTTTGTATGTTGTATATATGAAAACCGGAAGAGGGTGAAAACAATGCCAGCGCATCGAGGCCTTCTCTTCCGAAAGACAACCGTTGGGTGCCACAAAGGTTAGTTCCCTATCTGATGGGCGAATCACCATCAACACTGTGATAGGCTCTCAATACAATAGCTTTGGCGGAGGAGTGCAATTTCGTATAAAATCTGATTATTAGGAATCGTGTACCACCATCTCCCCTGTATCTTTGTTAACTAAGAATATAAATTTAAAAGCCTTAGAAAATAAAATTTATGCTGTCATCAAAGCTGGAGCAGATTTGATCTTTTCTTTCTTTTTTTTTTAAGTCTGGAAATGAAGGAATTCGTTGATTACAATACATGGAAAGATTTCCACAGAGACGACTATAGTTCTTGCTAATTCAATCTTGTGTTTCCTTTTTCTCATTTTCAGTGGAATACGTCCGTATATGTGGTGAGTATGTGGTCAGTACATGATACAAAATAAGCAACACATGACGCCTTACTTGAAGCTGTGATCGTTACTAGCGTATAGTCAACACACCCTCAATGGTATTACAAAAAGCATCTGACGAACGACAAGCTCAGCAGTGTAGAATTAAAACGTTTCCTGGAATCGAACAGCGGCTTACTCGTGTGGACGAAACCTGTTTATACAATCGTCGAGCATCTGTACCTCCAGCACATTAAATTTATTTCCCTATAAGTACGTCGTTTTGCACATTCTTTCAACTGTAAGAAACATGTTTTAGCATTTAATTACCATGAACTGCTACTGTACTGTAGCAGTTATTTTCTTGCAGTTTGATTGGTATGGTAGAATTTACCACATATTTCATTAATGCAAATAAGTGACTTCAACCCAAAGAATAGTATGATATATTAAACAGCAATTCGGCTTTTTTCGAAAAGAAAAATCGAGGTGCTTTTTCGACTACTTCAACTTTAAGGGATCCAAAAACCTTTTTTTTTTCCATGTTTAAAGCTATATGGATTTTTGATTGCGTTAACATGCTACAATAGGTAAAGTATAAAATGCAGACGGAAATATTACTTTCCTTTGCTCTTTCCAAAGAATTTTCTTCCATTTAACGGAAAATTTTTGTGAAGAACTCTATTGCTCTTCGGGATGTCTTAAGTGGCTGCAGCTGAAAGCCGCGTAATTCTATAAGCGATGGGAAATCAGAGCACCTGGCCAGTTCTCGGAGGCGAAAGATGCGCCCCGGCACTGCGTAATGGTGCTACTCCAACTGCCGCGCCGGCTGGAACGAGAAAAATGTAGCACAAGTTCCAGGAGCTCTGTTGGCGTAACAAGAGGAGTTGCGTTTTTTAAAACCAAATGTAGGCAATATTTCAGGATAGAATAAAAACTGTAGGTATATGTGTTGCCACACCAACTTTAAAACAATTTTTAAATTTCAAGTTGCGATTTCTCCGTCACTGATTGTCAGACCGGAACCGATCCAATGCCAATAATCACGAAATTCTATGTAATTTTAGAATATCACAATCTGCTTTGGTCGATTTCCCAACCGTTTTTGAGATATTTTTTAAAAAACTGAACCTTCGAACGTGTAAATTTTCTCGTATGGGCTGATGGCGAAGAGGGTTTCTTTTTTTCTGTCAGAAACCTTCGCAGGCTCTCACAGAACAACTAACCAAAGTTTCATCTCAGTCAGATGAAAGGTATAGGAACACATAGTGCATTAAACAGTCTTCAACTAGGTGTTTATTGGCTACAGATGACTGCTCCCACTGAGATAGCCACAGCTTGTTGAGGTTGCAAGAGGTCCTGTAAGGTTGATTGCTCTTGATTTCAAGCTTTGGTATTTTGGTTGTGTAATGGCTCGATGAAGCTCAGAATTCTTCTCAGAGCTGGAGGTGAAATGTTACAGAGAACTGAAAACCATGGGCTGCTCGTGCTCCAAGTGCATCCTGTAATCATCCACATTGCCTGATTGAGTTACACTTCTATCTTCTTCGTGTGGAAACTATTGATGAATGTCGGGAAACAGTATTCAGCAACAGCGTATGGCAGAGCTAAGAGTGTGGATCTTAGAACGTTATTATCGGCTCCCCATGAAATACCAGCAAAATTTTGAAGAATATTATTTCTCCTTTTAACTTCAACAGCCACATTTGAAGGTTGCTGCTTGAAAGTCAGAGTTCTCTCTAGTGTTATACCCAGGTATTTTGATTCAGCGCACCGCGGATTTTTAGTAAATTATAGGAATGTAGTTATGATTTCATAGCAGTAGCCAGGTCAGTTGCGACAATTTCAGGAATCGGAATGTGGTGACATAGGAGGCAATGCCCAGCAGAATTGGTCATCCAGTCAGCAGTAGTAAGCAGATCACTGCGTCATTTGGCAAGGATGAGCGCATCAACGGAGACCGTGGTTGGACAGAAAGCCTCTCCACCCTGTACAAGGGAGTTGGGGAAATAGTCAACAAAACCAGCGTGCACAGAGCAGAGAGGGTCGATCTGGTTAAATTTAGCAGATCAGTTTTGGCAGGTTTCGAGGCGAGCAGTTGGCAGCCGTGAACAGCAGAGATAGATGCAGCTTAAGCAGTCTACGCCAGCATCATCATTATATCAGGGTTGGAAGAATCCACCTTGGCAATGTTAGAATCGGACTGTTGAACATTATGGCAGCTAGAAGGATAGCGAACTCTGACATTAGTCGCAAGGGATAATTGACTTGATCATATCAAAGGGCTTAGGGAAACAATTGACGGATTAAAGGATTATAATTTATTATTTGTAAAAAAATGTGAAAACTGTACATACCTTGCTGGAGTATCATTTATGCAAGCTACAGTTCACATGACTTAGAGTCGTACCAACATATTAAGATTCCTTTTAGGAAGTAACAATGCGTGGGAAAAAAGATTTGCCCCTCCACCACATTAGAAATTTCATGGTGTCAGGTGTGAAATTTCTACTATGATGAGGTTAAAAACTAAGCCCGCCCCAACCTCGGTAGTACAAGTGTACATGCCAACGTCACAGGAAGATGATGAAGAAATGGAGAAAATGTAAACAGGAATTCAAGAACAAATCCAATATGTAAAGGGGAGGAAAATCTAATAATTATGGGGGGTTGGAATGCGGCATTGGGAGAAGGAAAAGATGATAATATTGTAGGAAGTAATGGTTTAGTAGAAAGAAATGAGCGAGGAAGCAGATTGTTAGAATTTTGTGAACGATATAAACTAGTCGTTGTGAACACACTATTTAACATTCATGCTAGAAGGATATACACCTGGAAACGCCCAGGGGATACAGCCAGATATCACCTATATTATATAGTGGTCAAATAGAGATTCAGGAATCAAGTTATAAACATTCCGAGGAGCAGACATAGACTCTGACCTTAATCTGATAATTATGAAGTGCTGGCTGAAATTCAAGAGAATAATGAAGCAATAGAAGCAGAACAGATTGAAAGTGAATAAACTGAAACAATCTAACATGAAAGAAAAGATTGCAGAAATGGTAGACGTGGGTATAACTAGTAACTGTGGAGGACGAATTGAATGCATTAAAGACCGAAATAATGAAAGCTGGTAATGAAACATTAGGCTTTAGGGAACAAGCCGCCCGAAAACCATGAATCACAGAAGAAATTTTGGAGATGATGGATCAGAGGAGAAAGCATAAAAATACTCAGGATGAAGCAGGAAGAGAGCAATAAAGACAATTTAGAAATCAAGTAAACAGGAAATGCAAAGAAGCAAAGAAAGATGACTGCAAGAAATGTGTGAAGAAGTAGAAAAGGAAATTGTAGTAGGTAAAGTAGATGTTGCGTATAGGAGGAATAAACAGAATTTTGGAGAAATGAAGAAAAGAGGTATGAACATTAAAGCTGCCGATGGGAAACCTCTTATAAGTTCAGAAGACACAGCTAACCGATGGATGGAATACATAGAGAAACTGTATGATGGAGATGATTTGAACAACAGTGCATAAGAAAAAGAAGTTGATGTTAACATTGATGACTTAGGGGCTCCTGTTTTGAGGACAGAATTTGACAGAGCTCTGAATGTTTTGACTCAAATAAGGTAGTTGAAATTAATGAGATTCCTGCAGAACTTCGGAATTCCCTAGTAGAAGAAGGAACCCAAAGATAATTCAAACTTAGATCAAAAATTTATGAAATAGGAGAGATTCCCATTGATTTAAAGAACAGTGACATCTTCACACTTACAAAGAAAGCACAAGCTGACAGTCGCGAGAATTATCGCATTATAAGTCTAACATCACATGCTTCAAAATTATTTACCAGATTACTGAAGTGTAGTAGAAGGGATACTGGGTGAAGATCAGTTTGAGTTTAGAAAAAACTGCGGTACAAGAGGGCGTTAAGATTAATACTTGAATGGTGGATCAACATCAGCAAAGATACTTTTATGGCGTATGGTGGTTTAGAAAAAGCTTTTGATAATGCTAAGTGGGACCAGATGTTCAAAATTTTAAAGACCTCAGGTCTAAAATACAGAGATAGAAGAACACTTTGTAATCTTTATAAGAATCAAGTAGCTATAATAAGAGTAGAGAATCATGAGAGACAGACATCAGTTAAAAAGGTGGTGAAACAAGGTTGTAGTCTATCCCCATTAATATTCAACTTGTATGTCAAAGAAGCAATAAAGGAAGTGAAAGAATGATTTGAATGTGCTATAAAAATTCAAGGAGAAAAAATCAGTATGCTACGATTTGCTGATGACATTGTCTTGTTAGCAGAACAGGTTGAGGATATTGAGAAGTTATTGAATATCAGGAGCAAAATACTGAAGGAAGATTTTGGACTAAATATAAAATATAAACCAAAGCAAGAAAAAAGTGATTAAATGTAGCAGAAAAGATACGAATACTAGTATATTAAATATAAAAATAGTGTCTAATGCGATAGCAGAAGTTGATTAATTTTTCTACTTACAAGCGATGGCCGAAGCAGGAATGATGTTAAAAGCAGAATATCAGTAACGAAAAGAGCCTTCATGAAAAAGAGAAATCGTTTAGTTTCAAATATTTATCTAGGACTCAGAAAGAACTTTTTAAAACTTTATGTGTGGAGCACAGCACTTTATGGCAGCGAAGCTTGGACTTTAGGAATACCAGAAAGAAGGAAATATGAAGCATTTGAAATGTGGTGCTATAGAAGGATCCTAAAAATTAAGTGGACGGGTAAAGTACAAAACGAACTATTTTTGGAAATGATGGGCGAGGAAAGAAGTTTGTGAAGAGTCTTATAGAAAGAAAAGACAGAATGGATGTCATATTTTGAGAAATGCAGAATTGGTTAATTTCTTAGTGGAGGGAACAGCCAATAGTAAGAACTGAAGATGAAGACAGAGATTAGAATAGATGGAGCAGATAATTGAGGACGTGGGTTGTAAGGGGAATGTTGAGATGAAAAGATTAAAGCAAGATAGGAAGGGATGGATGATTGCATCAAACCAGTCGAGAGACTGGTGACAGAAAAAAAGCAATATATTATAATTTTCGAAATGCATCGGTAAAATCGATATTTGTGGTAATATACTTCGAACTGATTCGATATATCATCTGATTCTGGCACATCGATATATCGAAAATATATATATAAAATGGTGCATGCAAGTACATGTTGATTTAATACATTAAGTTCACAGTATTTAATAAGTTGCGGACGGGTATTCAGATTTATTAGTTCAACACATGACAGATAAGGTTTTATGAGATTGTGAATATTTCTATATGATGTTGCAGCTGAGCAGGTGTTCATGATCCTGCACCTCTCCGCAGTCCCATCCGTCATCGTCCTAGTATCCCCATTTCACCATATTTAGTTTTACATTTACATTTTCGCAGAAAAAAAGAAAATAACTGCCTTTTACATGAATTCCTAAAAACATTTATTTTAAAGAGTGAAAATTGTTAAGAACATATAAAGTACAAAATACCCTGATATTCAGAAACATATGGAAGGGTTAAAATACAGTATTATGAGTCATTTTCCTTATTTTTTTTATTTTTTTTAGAATTTAATACAATGAAAAAAAACATTGTAATTAATTCTGTAACATTAATATTGTAATATTATTATTTTAGTGATTTTACTTGGAATCAAATTTATGACATAGGCTTAAATTGTATAAAATCTGTACAATGGCTACATTTTACTGCTGATAAAAATTTCTTAAACCAGTTTTTATTGAAAAAGCTGGTGAGTTAGCACACTTACTCCAGTGTATTTATCATCAAATCTGATATAATGTGCGATTGTCTAATGTATCTTGAATTATTTCTTAAAATCAATTATTTCTTTAAAAATCTTACGCAGAAATGTGAAATCAATAGCACGCAGGATACGTTTACAAACAAAGTGATTGAAGTCTGACACCACTTTGCTGATATACAAAGCAAGCATTTTTTTTCATCTTTAGAATTTCCATTTCCTTCACATTGTTTACTAAGATACTGAGTGGCCGATGATTTATCTACATATGGTTTCAGTATCTTTTTTGTGACTAACTTACACCACTATGACTTTAACCCATCTAAATCGAACCTAACTGTATGAGATAAAAAACTTCGTAACCTTTGTTAATAGCCACGATCAAAGATCATATTTTCGAGCTTTAAGAATTGTTTTTGGCGTTGCACTAACTCACTGTCAACACTGTTTTTTTTAAAAACTTCGAGCACAAAAAGGAAAAGACCAGGGTGAAAACGGGACAGACGGAGTTCTATGAATTCGTTATTCATTCTAAACTAACTTTTGGATGTAATCTACAGATGTAATAAAACTATAACCCGGAAACTCTGTACATATGAGATTATTAAAAAATAAAAAATAAGCGTTTGATTACTATTAAAATGACACAGAAAAAGAATCAACCTTTTTTTTTCTTTTAATTTGTGTCTGTCTGTAAATTATGAACAGGATTAACGCAAAATAAATTTTGACCGGGTGTCTCTTAATGTATAATACGTGGTCCTGCGAGTAATATAGGGTATGTATCATTTTGATGTGAAGTACAAAAGCAGAGACATTAAAAATAAATATGTCTACAAATTAGTACCCACATTTCATTGTACGGGTTATCCCACTCCTGTCGGGGTGGGGATAGCCCACTCGACCACTGAGTGTCTCGGCGTCGTGGAGTTTGGACAGGGTCTGCCGAGCCACTCCAGTCCGTCCGAACTCCCCCAGACACGACGAGATTTCGATCGGGGCTGGGTCATGTTGTCTGTTGGCTCGCCCGTGTGTGGAGCCGTAAAACATTTCTGAAGAGACTTGCTAAAATACATACGTTCTGGTGGTCACCACGTGACAAACATTTAAACTCTACGTAATAGTCTTTCTAAGAAACAGGACAAACGAAATTTATAATGGCTGATCAGAAGTGTATTGTCCAAAAGTGTCAAAACGTTCATTGTTAACAATTTAAATATTGTGATTTTCACTAACCAAATTTGGAAGAAGAAAACCTTTCCCCGAACATCTGCTGGATGACCTACGTTACCGATGCTGTCTACTATGGAGGGGGTGGGGGAGTCATGTATCTACTGCTTAAAACCGTCGACGAACTATCAGCCGCCTCCGTTTACCTGCGAGAGATTTTGCAGTATTTTTGAAAAGTTCCAAAGTTTCAGTTTTTTAACTATGTGTTCAGTTGAGTTAAAGTTCTGTTCACAACAATTTAGACAAGTTTAATCAGTCCTTCTGCTGATCATTCCCAGGTTTATCAAGGCTTATTGTAATTAAGTAATGCTAGTTCGAAAAAAACTGCTGGGGGGCACAGACACTTGATTAACTTCGAGCTGTAAAATTCTTATGAAGTAGTAACGTTATCCTCATAACTCAATCTAAGAACAATTGCAAGGAAGTTTTTTCTAAAATTCCATCCTATAATGTCCCTGTGTCGACGTGAGCTGACAAATTGTAGCACCAAGTCAATGTCGAGTCGCGAGATTCTGATTGCTCTCCAATTTAATTGAAACTTTGACAAAAAATTAGTTTTTTTCAGTCATGTTTCTAAATATTAATTCATGTTATCATTTCGTGTTCAATAGATGTTATATTTTATTATAACACTTTTTTCTCTATTATGGCACCCAGCTAATTAAAATCAATATTAGTGTTACATGTGTTACATGTAGTGTTACGTGTATTCTTGCTTATTGTGAATAAATTCACTCTTAAATGTGGATCTTCCTCATTATGAATTAAGTAGTAACATATATTTTTATTCACCACTAATATCTTTCATGTTCGTCATAAGATTAAGGTGAGAAACTACAATTAATAAAAATATATTTAACTGCATAGCGCTGGTTAGGAAATTGAGTTAGTCAATTAACATTGCACAGTGTCAGACGATATGTAAACGCTGCTTTCGGTATAGACCGGGGGTAGCCAACCCGCGACCCTTGAACACTTTTGTGGCCCGCGAGATTCATCACACTTTTAGAAAATATATTTATTTTATAATGGCCAAAGTAGTGAAAACCAATGTATTAAAAAAATACATTATTTGTTAATCCATATTTTCAAGATTTACTTCATTTATATTAATACATTTTTTATATATCATTTTGTGTTATTCATTTCTTTAAAATGTACGTTTAGTATCATTATTATTATATTATGTATGTTTACATGTAAGAATAATAGTAAACACAATACTAATAATTCATTATGTTTCAATTTTTCACAAAAAAAAATGTTTATAATGGGTCTAAATCTAATATGGGGATATATAATTTTATATGCGGCCCGCGGAGTTATAATACATTTCCAAAGTGGCCCGCAAGATCATTTGGTTTGGCCACCCCTGGTATAGTCCGTACTTCTTCAACGCGTCCGTGTTAAACTGTAGCAGAGTCGCGGCTACAATACATCATCCCGATGGAAGTAAAAATTATTAAAAAATATACTTTTTATGGATCGGAAAGCAATAAAGTGACACTGTGATAGCAGCTACATAATGGGATAGAGAACGTTGCCAGGGAACATTAAATTCCAGTGTGGTATTCTTCTCGTACTGATTGGAACAACAGTTTACCTATGCTACGGTTTGCTGCATTTGTGAACGCAACTTCCACTCCAAAGAGTGGTTTATTTCCGAGTAATATTTACATTAATGCTACATTCAGAAGTAGTATGCGTAATGAGTACAGTTTGTTGTACAACAACCAGAAATACACACGTTTACACAATTACAACATTATTATTGAATACAAATTCGAGAACAATTTGTAAATGCCTACAGCGGAAAAATATCGAAAATAGACGCTTTATTTTTGGGGCTAGCTATAGAAAAAACCTCTGACTTTTATTCTGCTGAGCTTAAATATTTAACAGCTTCATTTTAAGAATCATTTATATTTAAATTGAAAGTTTGAGATTGATTGTTTGGCGGGCTTTTAAATACTTTAAATTTTAACTTTTAATTTTACGCGAAATAAGCACTTTCGTCAAAAAATAAATAGTACTCGGTGAAAAAACGTGTACCAATAAACAATTTAAAACCATTTTCAAAAAGTAGTCAAATATCCCAACACCTGCTATTACATCAGTTTTCAGACGGTCGCCATTTTACTCTCCCAGACGTGACGTCAAATTTCCTGTCAGAATTTGAATATCCCACCTCTGGAACTGACGTCATTTACCATCCAAAACTAAAAAGTAAGTCGCACTCGGTCAGGATCACTCTTGTAGGTACCCTACCTATATACTCGTAGATACAATTGTTAATACACAAATAGGTATCCATTAATTTGATAAGTTAATGAAAGCGTGCAAATATGCTAAATTGTGGACCTTTTCATCGATTATTTTACTAACCCTATATATGAATGAATATATGATTAGTACTGTTTGCATAACTAGATTTTTAATTCTAACCACAGGTAAAATGTTTCCTGTGAGAATAGAAATTTATTAACATTAAAATGTCACTAGAGGACGGTATAAAGTAGTGGGTATTAACTAAAATGTAAATACGGAATACTAAGCTTAATTTATTGAAAATCCTTGTGAAGGGTCATTCCCGTCAGCTGTTCTCTTGCTATAGTTTGTCTGGCTGAGGAGAAATAAATGAAGAGCAATGTCCTGAAAACTTAGTTCCAAGTAAAGCAAATAGAGTGAAAAAATTATCAGTGCCGTACAAGCATCTCAGAAGATATTAAAAAAAATCGTTTCAAACCTTTTTTATGCTTAATATTGCTTCCTTAAAAGTACTTTAAAAAATCTTAAAGAAGTTTCGCAGCGTTTTCGTCATCTTACGTGTGTCATCCAAATAGTGTTCATCTCTCTAGTTATTTTAAGATAAATATTCTCCTTTGGTCTCAGTAAATAAATTCGGCATCCACGAATTAATTTTGTATTCAGAATTAATTTTGTATTCAGAAAACCGTTACGGAAATCCGTATAAAACTCTTGGCGATATATTCACATTTTCCGATATGATTTTCTGCAATTCATGATGTCATATTGTTACGAAATTTAAAATTGATATACTCTATACCAGTGGCTCCCAAATAGTGGTCCGCGGAACCCTGGGGTTCCGTGGAAGGGTCACAAGGGTTCCGTGTTCCGTCCGAGAATTAAATAAATGTTCGTTGAAAAGAGTCATAACAGCGCCGTGAGAAGGCTATCATGGTTCTGCTTCGTTTATGACGACTTACTGAAGCGTGACTGGTTTTTCAGCTTACGCTTCTAAAAATGGGGATCAGCCAAAACATGTATGATCAGTTAGGGTTCCGTGCCGAAAAGGAAATTGGGAACCGCTGCTCTATACGGACACAAAATGCATTATTGACTCATAAACAGAAAAACAGAGTTGAGTACTAAGTTAGAATGTTTTTGTTCTCAGCTGTCTCTCGACTGGTTTGATGCACAGCTCCATCTCTTCCCATCTTGCTGTCACCACCTCATCTCAACCCCTTACAACCTACCTCCTCTATTATCTGGTATTCTAATCTCCTCTGTTGGAATTTAGGAAGTAATGAGAAAATCACTCATTATTAAGACGTTAAAAAAGGATTATTTTTTACCAGTTACCTAACAAATGAAATAGTTTATTCAACTACTTCAAATCATGGAATCAGCTTAGTAAACTCTTGCCAAACTTATAGATTCGTTTAGAACTATTAGTCAACATAACAAGTAGTTTTCTGAAGTAATTATCAAAATAAAATCCTAGATAAAAGGATAAGATTAAAGGTTATTAAAAATGAAGGAAACGTGTGATCGTCAAATTACTCAAGACCTCTGCCAACTCGTAATTACGATAATTTAGAACTCAATTTTCGATCCTTAAAAATTATGTAAACTACTAATACGACTACATATTGTAATTCGAAACTATTGTTAAGTGCTTCAAGGGATTTCAGAATCGGAAGATACACTGAAATCTTTAAATTAAAACTTTGTTGGTTTACAACATAAAGAGAAAGCGTAAAGATGGCTGTGGAAGCTGCCTTAATATGGTGGGGTGTGGCTGTACTCACCGCTCGGCGCGTGTTGGTGAGGCCGACTGATGGATGACTCACGCCACATCTCATTAACTCGGCGGTGGGCTGCTTGGTTAACAATACAGCGCGCCGGCATCAGACTCTTGGAGACAAGCAACTGCTCCTTTTCGTAAGCGATTCTTCATTAAAAATTGATTTACACACAGACTGTCTAAAACCGATGACAAATGTAAACATGCAGTGTTTTCAAAATATTTTGTTCATTCTTGATTCGGCTTCTCAGTTCAATCGTATTTGTGTTTACATATTTTTTTAAATTAATGTTTGAAGAAAATGATGACGCAGTAGGATGATACATAAACATTATTCGTGTGTTCTTGATCTCATACTCAGAACGGTGTCTCAAAAGATTCCCTGTATTAGGGATATTCAGTTACAATACAGAATCCTTCAGATTCGTTTTTGGTCATATTTTACATGACCAAAAACGATGTACTCCATTCACGCTCTGCCTTTAATCCTGGAAGTCTCTCAGTTGCAACAGTCCAAAATGTGTTATTGTTTGCGGTATAGCACAAGATTTCCGTTTATAAATTTCAGTTGTAATCTCATAAGAGTATGTTTGTTATTTGAAAATGTAATTAAACTGTAATCGGAAAAAATTGTACATTGAAAATATTTTTTTAAAAAGGAATCGGTTTGGGATACTGTTAACATGCCTTATAGAAGGACTGTAACTGTTACCTTGAATGTGATTCATGCGAGAACTACTGGAAAGATTTGCTTAAAGTTTCAAACAATGTGCAGCTGATATTCCCAATTTTTTACAATTTTGGGAAACACATACTAAGAAAATGTACGGTAATTAAGTTATTCCATAGTATATACTAATATCGTTTCTTTCCACACACTAAAGATTAGTTACTTCTGGCAGTAGAAATGCTTAAAGGGGCGGGAAATCCAGTTCATCGTATAAACTGTCCATAAACTGGCAAAGCTTTACCTTGTTCTTCTGAAGTATACTACTACCCTCTGGGATTTGGATTCCATTCTAGCCTCGCATTCGAGAGGACGCCGTGCCAGTTCGATCCCCGTCCGGGTATCGAGATTTGGATTTTCCATAGTTTCCCCAAATGATACAAATAGCAAGATGCTTCCTTCAAAGAGGCCATGACCAATTCCTTCCCGTTCCCTGTCCTCAGTCCTTTCCCGCCTCTAATGACCTCGACGTCGACGAGGCGTAAAGCAATAAGAAAAAAAATAGATTCCACGATGAACCATTGGTCTTCTTGAACTTGAAGCGCCTAAGGCAGCCACTAACTATGTTACTGGCTCATTAAGCCCACATGAAATTATTTAGTTACAGATATATTAGAAAGCTTTCATCAACGCCAGCAGGGCTCTTACTAAAAGTCTGATTTACCCGCACTTTCTGTCGACGTTTATATATGGCTCTAGACGCTGCTTTTTTTTTAAACATGTGTTTGGAGGTGAGTTCAATGTTACTGCAAATTATGAACATCAATCTATTAACTCATTTACAAGTGAGATAACCCATGCGATTTCTTACGGCAATCAGGCCTACGAAATTACTAACTGTGCGTTACAATTCCGTGCAAGTAATTTGGCCAAAGGGACATTAAACACTACCGTGGATTTGTAAGTGCCATCAGCAATATTAAATATTTATATTTGCGTTTTTGCGAAAGGACTCTTGTTTATTAGGATTAATTAACAAACGATTTAGATAATTGTTAATGTTTAAAAGAATAAGGCCAGGAAGGTTTTCTAGGATATGTTTGGCACCAAGGAATTTCTGATAAATTCGCTTATTGGTTAATATGTGTGGCGCGGAGGTTAAAATGACATTGATAGGGTTAACTAATTTAGCATTTTTAGCATAGATATCTAAATTGTGCAACAGGAAGAAGGATTTGAATGGACCATTTAATGTGCTTAGTTTTCTAAACCTCTTGGGGAATAATAAATTTTCATTTAAAGAACTTACATGGGAAGTGCATGTTCATTTCTCCTAAGGATCTACTACATGTTTTTCTAAGCTTACTCACTCACCTCGACAGCTATTGGCTGAGAACGGTGATGTCACGTTCCAACATTCACTCGCAAGTTAACAGGGAACAGTTATTAGTAGTTAGAGGTTAACATAGTTTGATAGATAAGTAACTGCTACGAAATCAACTGCGAAAATGCATTCATTAAGTGTCGTAGTATTTCATTCCTAAAAAAAGTACGGCTAAAAACAAAAAAAGTGGAACTACTTTCCTGTAATACGTCGCTAACAAAAATAAAAATACAACAAAATAAAGTATAAAAACATTAAAAAAGCTTAAATTACTCATGGTCTCTGCTGTAACCACGAAGGCCAATTGTAATTCCGGCCTAGGATAAATTTAATTTTAATTAAAATTTTCGCTAATGTTGCTGCTTGACCAGAGTTTATACATTGCGGTTTATTTGCTTTTATACGTATTTTACTTACCACTTTCGTTAATTGTTTTTGTTCATGTTCGCTGTACGTAAGTTATTAGATTATTTAATGTGAAAATTAGACCAAATATGTTACTGAATCCAATATTGTGGCAATTCATTTCTTCGGAGTTGCTCAACTTTTTCATAATCTCGAATCTGTATTAATTTCTTTGGCCGTTACGGACACTATGGCCAAAGATTAAATTATGAATGATTTCCGAGCCTCAGTCAAAAACAACGGGATGTTTTCGATGCACTTGCACACTCCCTTTAAACCGAAATTCTTAAAATTTTGCAGAGAAAACTTTTAGCGCAAATACAACTCAAGTTTGTATTTCAGAAAGTTCGAGTCTACCAACCACGACCTTTGAAACAATTATATGATATCGCGATCGTCCGTGTTTAAGACATCTATTAATAGTTCTCAGTTCTTCAAGCTCAAGAGATTTTATTCACGTTAAAGGTGAAACACAGGTCAAGTTCGTATTTGGTCAGATCAGGTCAACCTGCCATAATCTTTGACCCTAAAAACCTGAACTATTTTACACGTGTTCTAAATAAAAGACCAATACCAATCTGACGAACGTGTATCAAGACGAATGAGTTTCTTAAGACCCAGAATGGCGAAGCATAAAGCTGAACTATGTAATTCGATAAACTCGTAGTAGAGTCATTACTGTCGAATCTAGTGGGAGGGGGGGGGGAGGGGAGAGGGAGGAGGTTAAACCGGGGTGCTTGTCCCGGTCGGCAACTTGAGGGGGGCGGCAAAACAGTGTTTGAAGGACAGCAATTTTTGTTGTGATGACCTTTTTATTTAGTTTCACTACTGTGCCTGGCAGTACAACAAAGTGGCGGCAAAAATAATGTTCGAAAGGACAACAATCGCACAGTTTTTGCTCCGGCTCGGAAAATTCCTAGGTCCGCCACTAACTGTAATCTCACATGCTGATTTCGGTGACAAATACGGAATTATAGATTTAAACGATAATTTATGTGAACTAGAGCATTATTATGGACTAACCCATCGGGGGCTTTGTGAAGACAAGAATTAAAGGATTCATTTCATAACCTAACAACAATTCTGATTTGGGAGTTTTCCGAAATAACACATTGTTAGATAGTTTGTGGTTTAATTAATATGATAAATAACCAGTCCACCATACAGTTCAATTTAAACTTGTTTTTAATTTCATAAACACAACGCCAAAGATATAGGTTACATGCATACATACAATCCAACGATTGCAGACAACACTTCTTCCACAGACAATACAGTCCTTGGCAGTTGTAAATTGGGTCTGTAAAAATTGTTATTTTAAAAACTGTCTCTCTGTCTCGGATGTTCGCTTTATATAAGCTCCATCGAAATTTCTAGAACACTACAAAGGATTGCGACAGATATTTCTCGAACATTAACAATACTTAAACAATTGAAACATATTAAAAACAATCAGAATTAGTACATAATCTTTTACAATCATTGAAAAATTGTCAGAAAAGGAAATTAAAGATACTTAAACACAAAATTATCCACTAAAATCATTTCAAACTGCAGTAAATTGTCCTTTAGACATCGTAACTTGCCTTAATACTTAGAATTTCAAACATTTAATCAATTCTCTTGTATAATTCTGTCCTTAAACACATAAATGGTATTTACATAATTTCTTTTCATATTTACTCTGATTTACAGAAAATTGCAAAACAAACATTCAAGATCATATTCAACCAAACTCTAGCTTAATACAAATACTTCATAAAATACAATTCCATTTAGGTTTAGGTTTGAGGGCTGTTACAACATGGCATATTGAGAAAACTCTTAGTTCTGCCTCTGATCACTTTTAGTTTCAAAGTCGAGCAAGCAGCTGCCATGGACATTCATAACTGATGTAAATTTTGTTGGGATATATTGTGATAAACACCATGGATGATGAAAGTGACGCAATTTTTACTAGTGCAACCGGTCTGTTAGGCTTTAAGTTGGTGTTCCGATTACGTTAATCCGATTCCATAATAATTTCCATGCGAATGAATCTAAAAAGCTTTAGATTGTTTCCTCTCACATTGCCAGTCTGAAAATCAGCATGTTTTTGTTACATGTAGAAAAGCTAAAAATATTTTTTTTTATTATTTTTTTTTAACGCGTCTGCAAAATATGTAAGTCGCACTGAACTTATACTTCTTTTTCACATGGTTTTGTGGTCTGAGGAAAGTTTGATGAATCAATCCTTAACCAAATGATTGGTTTAAAAGAGTAGTCCGCACAATAATAGCCCATATGAACAAAATTGCAAGTTGCGGGCAATAATGTAGTAGTGGAATGTTTCTTAATGCATCACAATACTTTTTGACGAACATATCCAAAGAGTTAATGGAAACAAAAATGAAAGAAATTTTCTATGTCCAAGCAACAGTAATTGAATACGGAAAAGGTAAAATAAGGATAGTTATGGAAAAACTGAGAAAATAATTAAATAATTGAAACAACAAAAGAAGGAGTGTTTTAATGTAGTCCGAATTTAATTATTACAAACGTTTAACATAAATAATATTCCAATGGTCTGAGAAAGCTCCAGTACACAAATCATGCGGATTCAAGAAGTTATAAGATCTAACGGAACAGAAACAGGACCGGCGCTAGGAATTTCGGGCCCTGGGTAAAATGGGCGACCTTTTTTTGGGGGGCCCATCCATCCGGCGTTCGGGGCCCCCCATCAGCCGGCGGGCCCGGGTACATTTGACCCGCTTACCCCCCCCCCCCCTTATTGCCGGCCCTGAACAGAAATAAACTGAACTGGAAGTTCTTTTTTCTTTTACTTCGAGTTTTATGGCTGATCATTGAGCCTGGAAAGTATCAGCGGCAAGGAACTGGAAGGAATTCGGCAATAGTCTTTGAAGCAACGATCCCAGCATTCGCCTAGAGTGATTTCGAGAAAGTTGGAAATTTGTATCTGGATGGCCGAATGGGGAAACGAACACGCGTCTTGTCGATTGTCAGGCCCCAACGTTATCTCTCACCCACTCGGTGGAAGTGAAAAATAATAATTGGGGAGGAAAATTTTGACATGAAAAAAAAGTGAAGGCTTTTTATATACAAAAAATGAGCATAACAAATGAAATAAAGAAAGATATAATATTGGAGGGACAGAAAGCAGAAAAATATAAAATGGTAAAAACAATGTTTCCCATGGTACATACACCAATTTAATGTTAATCAGCTTTTGTCACCAGTGTCCCCACTAGTTTCATGCATTCTTCCATTTCTCTCTATTCTGAGCTTGTCTCCTCATCTCAACATACTCACTGCAACCTGCGTCCTATAGTCTCGGCTCTACCTTTTTTTAATCTTTATCTTCTTCTTCAGTTCTTCCCTTCTACTGTTCCATCCATTCAATAACTAATAAAACCTGAATGACTTAAAATGCGGCCCAACCTACAGTCTTCCTTTTATGAGACTGTTCTACAAACTGTATTCCTCACCTATGATTTTCAAAACCAGTTTATTTCATATTTATCTTTTCTTATTTTTCAACATCATTGTTTCGTACCACATTTCATATCCTTCAGCTTTTCGTCTTTCTGATTTTTACCAGGTTCGGTGGCTTCACATCAATAAAGCAGTACGCTCTATACACTTTGGTCATAATGCTTCTTATTTCCGGAAATAAAGAGATGCTTTTAAAGCGCCACGTATGTAAAATGGCAACTGAAATTTTGCGTAAGTACTTTTAGGGAGTAAAAATTTAAAGCGGAGAGTTACTTATGGAAGCCCGCTGCGGAGAGACGCTGCCGTCGACTGAGGTCGCAGTTTGCTCGCAGAGCCGTCAGCGTAGCTCGCTGTAATGAGAATGCGAGCTGGTCTGGCCCGGGGTTAATTTCATAATGTGTTTTGCTGCTGCGTCACACGCGGCCGTGTGTCTTTGACAGGCTGCAGGCGACACGCTGCTCACACACGGCCGCCCGCTGCGGTTGTGTTAACCGCTTCAAGCACTGCTGCCGCGTCACAAGTTTCCAGAAAATTTCATCCTCTCTGATGAGTACTTTTTAATTGTGTTTGAATCTTGAAAGAGAAGCATAGATATTTATTTTAATATCTAAGAAATCACCTTCACATCCTTAGTTTTTAATGGAGGAGAATGTCTTTCGCACTTTGAACTAAAATGCTTTGTATTCTTATGCAAATATAAAATATACATATATTTTTTGCTTATATATTCTTTGCTCGTCGACGTCGACGTCATTAGAAGCGGAAACTATAAAAAATTATTAAAAAAGTTATACATTCTATCAGTAGAAACACTCTCAACTATTCAACTTTACAACTAATTCTCACCGTTTATTTTTTTTTTAAACCAACAACTTTGAAATAGATATAGCTTTGAAACACGAAATGACTTAAGACTAATAAGCCATACAGAATTGAACTGAGTTAATGCAGTGCATGCCCCGTCATCTATTTAGCCCTTTCTTTTTCTTATACTTATTTTTTTATTAGTATCTTCTATACTTTAAATATAAATTCCACCACCGATCTATTTTTGCCATTTACGGATTTATTTATATTTTTTAAATTCTTTTAGCATTCTTGATAAATTACTCATTTTTTTCCTTGGTAATTATTCCAATCCCTGATCCTCTTCCAAAAAAAGAAAATTTTCCCACTCTCATATGCATGAGATCGAGTGCCAGCTTGTTCCCTTCCATGCACTATTCCTAATTCTTCGACCAATATCCCTTCAAGCATCATCACCAACATACGACGACTGCTGTCAGTCTAACATCTAAATCCTTCGGCTCTACAGATAGCTGGACAGTGGAATGGGCATCATCTACACCACAGGGTATAGTGCGTATTACCAATCCCTGCTCAAAACTACCAGGATTGAACTTACCACGGTAAATTTGGTGCAAAACTAAATCGTATTAGATGTGGTACGGGAAAAACTGCATCAAAGCTCCACACCAGGGACTGGGCAGATTCTCCGTACTGTGACTGCTGTGAGATTTCGCAAACTGTGTCACACATTGTGCAAGATTTCCCACTACGTGCCTTTCCTGGTAGTCTGGAAGCCTTAAATTTGGCTACACCGGAGGCGGTGGCCTGGTTGGTGCTCCTCGATGTCATGTTGTAGTGGTTGCGACTAGCGATCCTATCGTAGTGGCCGGCAGCGGGCATTGTCCGCTGAAGTATGTGTATACATGTGTGTTTATTTTGAAACAAGGTTGTTCAGTTATTTCAGTATAATTGTTGCTGAGTGTTGTAAATGTCATATAGCATCAAACGCCAATAATAATAATTAACATACGACTTGTACACTCCCATCATTCTCTTCGCCCTCCACTTATCTTCTAATGACTCCACATCTATAATATCAGTTACTGACCTGGTCGGCGGTAATTTCCACACACAAACCTAGCTGCTTTCCTTTCAAAACCCTCCAGCTCCTATATTTGATACTCAAAATGGGGGTCTAAAACTACACCAAGCAATGTTCTGACCAGAGTTTTGTAACCCAGTTCCCTTGGTTCTCTGGTACATCCTCGCATCACCCTCTCCAGTAAATGAAGAATTTTGTAAACTTTTCTTACCCTCTCCCCAATGGGTCCTGCCGAGTTGAGTTTATTAAAAAATGTTATGCCAAGATATTTTCCCATCAAGCCCACAATGAACAATTCTACCTCATCATATAATCATAAACAACTTTCAGTTTTTTATGCGTATGTCTAATAAGCTGAATTTTCTTGGAATTTATATTCATTCTATGTTTTTTTTTTTTTTTTTAAACAGTTTAACGTCCCTTTTTAACAACGTGGTCTTTTAGAGACGGGAAAGGATGGGGGCAAGGAATGGGAAGGAATTCGGCCATGGCCTTTTGAAGGAAGCATCCCGGCATTCACCTGGAGTGATTTGGGGAAACCATGGAAAACCCAAATCTGGATGACCGGACGGGGATTCGAACCGCCGTCCTCCCGAATGCGAGGCCAGAACGTCATTCTATGTTAATCTATCCAGCCTGCTCTGCAGCTGTCGATTTTCAAACCAATTTCTTTCCTCCTATACATCTCTGATGTAGTTGCACATTATTCTCTCAATCATTTTGTCTATCACTGAATTCGAACCAATCATCCTGTAATTTTAAACCCTATTCGTCTCTCCTCTTTTTGAACCGGTACTACTATCGCTCTTTTCCAGTCTTCTGGTAAGCAGCAAGACTTCAGACTCAATACAAACATTATTTAAAGGTAGGGAACAGTATCGTATTCCCCTGTTTTTAATACATGTGTAGCAATATTAACTACACCGACCCCTTTGTGGTTTTTTAGGTCTTTCATAATTTCCTGAGGATCTATTTCAAATTTTGTAGTTTCCTCATTCCTACTTCTGTTGGGATGCTCCTCTGATTTAATCCCTCCCATCGCAGGATAATAGTCCCTAATGGTCTCTTTAAACCAGTCTCTCAGTATCAGTAACTTTTTCTCCATACTTATGTATAGTTATATGAATACTCTCTGTTCTCTATTTTCTAACATAACCTTAGAAATTTATAGACGCATCGTTCAGTAGGAGGATTAAAAGTTGCGGTGTTATTACTGCAACTATCAAATTAAATGAGAGAGTCGGAGCAAATATTGTTGCCAGAGGATAAACTAGCAGAAATTAAATCTTTACAAAGACAAAAAGTTTTAATTGCAAGATAAAATATAATAGAAGAAGCAGAGATGCAAATAGATTCAACACAGAAAGAGCAGTTAAAGCGATGACCTTTTAGACATCAATGTAGTTTTAAACCAAAAGGAGATAGAGAATTGGAATTTCAAGTGAAATATTAAAGACGCTATAGAACAAGAACCAGATCTATGAAGTGACTGAAAAATAAGAAAAACTAGTACAGTATTATTGCGGTAAGAGAAAGTATTTCATATTTAAAGATTACATTGGCTTCTTTTGTGATCTTCGAAGTATACCAAGAAATATTTATGCTGTATACTAAACAGATTTTTATTGATTTCAACAAAATTATTTGTATCACACGAATGTTTAAATTTTATTTGGATCCAAATTTGTTTTGGTTTTAATGTAATAACTTTCCAAATATTAATTAACTAGTGTAAGCCCACGACCTTTTTTTCCGTATCGTCACGGGTCTAGAATATTTACTGTTTTTAGGATGACAGGTTGGCTTGACTTGACCAAATATAAATTTCACCTGTGTTTCAGGGTTAATAAAATCTCTTGAGCTTGAAGAACTCAGAATCATTAATAAAGGTAGTCATTAAAAACCAACAGGGACGATAACGCAATCGTCTAATTGTTTAAATACAAACTTGACTTGTATTTAACCCTTAAAGTTCATTCTGCAAAATTTTAGAAATTCCTGTTTGCTTCTAAAGCATCACGTTGTTGTTGTTGGGTTTTTTTTTTATTTATTTTTTTAATTGAGACTGGGAAAAACAGTCACAATGTAATCATTGGTCATAGTGTCTGTAACATTCTATATTATTGACCAGTTGAGCAAGTCCGACGAAATGAATGGCCAGAATAGTCGATTCGGTAAGATATTTGGTCTGATGTCCACTTAAAATAAATTAATATCTCACGTACAACGAACATGAACAAAGACCATTAACGAAAGTGGTCAGTAAAATACCTAAAAAGCAAGTTAACCATAATGCATAAAATTTGGTCAAACAACAATAGTAATGAGAGTTTTAATTAAATTGAAATCTATCCTGAGCCGGAATGACAATTGGCATTCGTCGTTACAGCAGAGACTAATTTAATTTTTTAACAGTTTTTTAAGTTGCTTTCATTAGCAACAGTTTACTGAAAAGTACATCCACGTTTTTCAGCCGCAAAATTTATCAGTTTTTTTTGTAATTTTTAACTATGAAACGCTATGAAAAGCAAACTTAATGAATGTTTATGGCAGTTCATTTGGTAGCAGTTGCTTGGTAATTAAACTGTCAACATAACCACGAATTTCCTCTAATAGTATCTCTGGTCGCTCTTTTGCAAGCGAAGGCTGACACGTGACACCGTTCTCCAGCCAATAGCTATCGAGGTGAGTGCATGAGTGAGTTTACGAAATTATATAGTAGAAGAAGATTTCAGAATGCATATTTAGAAAACTGGTGCTTGATTTAATTCTATTGAGAATTGCTTCCGAAGAGAAATAAAAGCAAACAGGCGCGGCCCATAAACATTCAGCAGTGAGAAATGCTAGGAATTTTGCAGTATGCGGCAGAGTATTAGCATGGTAAACTAACTAAACCCAGTCGGTCGGAAAATTCTGACGAATAGGAAGCGAGAACCATTCGCGGAGAGTAAATGCAATGTCCAAACAAATTTAGCCGCCATTAAATGGAAGTCGCGTAATAATTCAAGCAGTACTGTTTCGAAGCTGTTGAGCCAATGACAACATTTGCAAATCACCGAGGCATGTGTGGCCATATCATTGCTGTTGACATACGTAGAACAATATTTCCATTTCGTTTTCAAATTAACAATTTGCTGCAGGTGAAAAAAAATCTCACAAAACAATACTCTTATTGACTATTTGTAGTTTTATATTCACTAAGAATATTAAGTTTTGTTTAAATATTGTTTTTCAAAATAACATATATATTTTTTTATACAGAAATTTAAAAATGGTAATTTTGGTGTAATTTGTATCGTACAAATTTTATTGGCGATTATTGCTTGTTTCAATAGAAATGCGGAAGGCTGTATAAAAACCTGAGGAAAAAACTAGCCAAATGTTTTATGTGGAGTGTAGGACAATATGGATCAGAAACATGGACGCTACGAAAACAAGATCTAAAGAGGTTAGAAGCTTTCGATATGTGGATATGGAGGAGGATGGAGAAAAATGTTGGAAAGACAAAGTAAGGAACGATGAAGTACTGGAACGAGTGGGAGAGTAAAGGTCCCTTATAAAAACAATAAGGATTAGAAAAGGGAACTGGAATGGTCATGTGTTGAGGAATGAGTGCCTGTTTAAAACTGCTCTGGAGGGGATTGTAAATTGAGGGAAAAGAAGAGGTCGGCTAAGGAAGGTAATGATTGATGATATCATGGTGAATGGAAAATATATAGAGACTAAGCGAATGGCGGAACAGAGGGAGGCTTGGGAGGCTGTGACTGCGCATGGACCTGCTGTATAGCAGGAAACCCTTGATGATGATGATGATTGCTTGTTTCAAATTTGTAACACTTTTAACCAGCTGAGACATAGTAAGTGGTCTGGCCGCTTGATTTATACTTTGGTCTACTATTTTGTAGAAATGCAATTTTAATGGAAGATTAATTATTGAGTCACACATTGTGACCAGGTTGCCTGGTAGATTTTTCTGGGAAAAGCTCTTAATTTCAGCCATTTTATTCATTTTTTAATTTTCTTTTTGAGAATTAAGTAAATCACTTCTCTTTTTTTATTAATATGGGACTAAATGTTTCCTCTACACCAGCCTTTCTCAAAGTTTGCAACGGCTGACTCCGTAGATCGCCACGGACTTCTTAATAGTAACAATTGTAAATTGGCTAGACTATAATTGTCATTCAATAGCTCGACTCGTTTCTCACTCATGGCGGCCAGAGTTCGCGTGTTCTCGCCTCCATGTATGCTTTCGGAATAATTAATTTTATTTTGTCCGGGTAAACCTTAGAATAGGTTCGGGAACCCTCGGAGCTTCGCGGACCCCAGGTTGGGAACCCTGCTCTACACGAAAGAACATGGTCGCCTGAGTAAAAGCCGCCTCAACCAGGGGTTACCAGTATTTAAATGGTCCGACATGTAACCGTTCTCGGCGCAGCTGTCCGTGCGCAAAGTCTCCATTGCTACAATGATGACGCGGCACGCAGACTCTGCAAAACGCTCACTCCTCGCGTACTTAAAGGGCTGGCAATCCCTGGTTGCGGCAGCTTTTACGCAGGAAAACATCTGCTTTCGCGTAGAGAAAACGCTTAGATAATTTGATTGGAAAATTAGATAAAGAACGAATTAAGAAAAATTTGCCAAAATAGCTGTAATTAAGAGTACTTGCGGCCAGCTTTAGCTAGACAACCTGAGGAAATTTTAATAATCTGTCTTACTCGTCACTTGAATTCGTGATGAAGACAACTCAGGATGCAGGAGCAGCATTGTAAGTAGTGGATTATTCACAGATATTGTATAAAATGTATACTTTACTGTGTTCTAAAAAAGTTGCAGTTCTACATTAACACCAATAGGAACTGTGTAACTAATCATTGCACTAATAAAAAATTTAGATAGAATCTGTTACTGATAACCTTATTTTAAGTGTGGCTACCAGAAGCTTATCCTCGATACGTCTGTGAATCCGATTACTGGATTTTAAGTATTGTTTCATACAGAAGGTTTCACCTTTCGAGGTTGTGTACTATGTTAAATTCCAGTTGATTTTCTTTATTCTTATCCAAACTATTATTTTCAAGACATATCTTGAGTGTAAATATATTACGAAACTAAATTTCTATCTCTTAGTGTCACCCAAGTTCAAGACCACAGAGTTACCAGCTTCTGATAATAGGCTACTAGTACAATCGTGAACGATACGTCATAGATGCCTCCGAAAGAAATATCTATAGCTTTTAGTGCATTGCACTCTATTAATCCCTCGATATCATTCATGAAAAGGTTCAAATAACGAATTTTCTTTTTAAAGTACTCCCAAAAGTAGAGTTAATAATATCGAAAACATTCTGTTAAGAAAATTAAGATAAAAGGCAAAATATACAAATACAAGATTCTGATTGATCTTCATTTAATTATAATTTTCATATATGCTTCAGTGACGTGTGTACGTATAATGTAATTCTATTGCTAACGTTGTACTACTTAATTTCTGCAGTTAATTATTTCGATTAAGTAAACTAAAATTTACATTTGACATTCTGCAAGTTTTTTCCGAAAAATTTATCAATTTTAAAAGTCAATTTATTGAATGACTAGCTGATGCCTGCGACTTCGTACACGTGGATTAAAAATTTCTTTGCCAGAATTGAATATAGAAATTTGTTGCTAACAAAGGATTGGTCCCAAACAACACCGAGTCGGCATAATATGACAGGAAAGCCATCACTATATCATTCTACCGTGGAACCTGTCTCTGAAGAAAATCAATTCCAACATATTTAAAAACAGAAAAACAAAAGTAGGTGAGGGGATGTCGGGGGAGGGGGGGGGGGTAATTAAGTAAGGGCAACTTTATTTCAGCTTGGTCTTTTCTTCTCTCTTCAGCATGAGCATCCGATTCTTGGATTCTTATAACTTTAGCTGCTCGTGCTCTGCTATAACTAAAACTTAGGCCAGTTTACGCCCGCAAGGCATGTCAAAAATGAAGGCAAAATTAACTGGTGCCAGAAACATTTAAGCAGACACAAAGTAATAGGACAGATAAAATCAACAACTATACTAAATAACACGTTTTTTTCTCTAAACGAAATTTATTAACAAATTATACACTAAACATAATGCGCGAGAAGCACAGCTTGAGCAACCGACGCAACATTATAGACTAACACTCACATCCGTTTCTCTGTCAGCATTCGATAAGTTCTCAAAATTTGGTGACTACAACTGTTAATCATACCGAAAAAAAAATGTCCTGTGTCTTCCCTACAGATTTTCTCGTCAAATTCCGTCAATATCACTATAGGCATTTAGTCATCAAAACGTAACAAAAAAGACAGAGACTTAATTCCGCATTTATAGTATTATTACTGTAGATCACACACACACTGACTACACATCACCCCTGAGGGATCAATATAACGTAAAAAATGTACACCTACGGCATTGCAAGACTACCTACGATTTGTCTCGCATTGCACCCCTAAATTTTTGATATCTACAGTTTAACATGCAATCCGAATAACCGATGGTCCAGGCGTGACTCTTACGACCAAAAAAAAAAAAATTTTTAAATCTTATCCCCCACGGAGATTTGAACCGGAGACCACCACCCAAACATTAGTAAGCAAGCGCTTTAGCCACTGAGTTACCTGACCGCTACACGGGAAAACAGTACAGAGACCTCCATATCCAACGCGTCTGTCTATCACCGTTGAGTATTTTTTCGAATTATAAGACAACAAGTATTATTTATACAGACAATTTATCAATCAAATGTTGACAGTTTACTTGTTTCAAAGGATAAGTGTGCAAAGTTTCATCGAGATCGGATGAAAACTGTGGATATGCATGAAGAACAAACAAACCAACACACAAACAAACATACATACATTCATCTATATATACATATTGATACACCGGAAAAAACAGGTATAATACAAGATTACAAATAATGTTTAAGCAACGCACTGTAGTTAGGTGTGAGAAATGGTAGTTCTATTACAAGCAGATCATTACTATCGGAGCCAACACGATCCTGATGCACCACTATCTCCTGCCTCTAAGCATAGCAGTTAGCAATAAATTTCGTTTAGGCTATCTATCGCACGCTTTCCACTGTCACTCAAACATTTTACTCAACTGCTGCTGTATAATTTCCCATAATTTCAGATCTTTACGTAGTTATCATACTAAATTCTGGAACAAATGTGTCCACGAAAATGGCAGGAGAAGTGAAACAGGATTTACAAAATCTCGTTAGAACGATAGTATACAACTATATCCGTTTAAAATTTCCTTTAATTTCGTTAATTATTAGTTAAATTATATCGGTAGAGACATGAAGACATTACGATTCACTTCATGTGTAGACTGTCAGGAAAAATGGAACAATGTAGCAGAAAAAGGCGGAGAGGGGTGATTCACTATTATTGATTGCAATGGACACTATGCCTCGGAGGTAAATGTTGAAAACATTTACTTACGCTAAACGCGGATGCTTACTCTACATGCTTTTTCGTTGTTAGGGACATTGTTCAATAGGTTCCTACATAACACATTAACTGAATTACTCATTGGGTTTTTACTGGAAATACTTAGATAGCACAAGGATGAATGAATGATAGGACAGGAGAACAGGAATAGGATCCCCGTTACGTAGCTGACAGAAAGGAACGAAGTAGGTTAATGCAGGAGGCCTCGTGCGAGCTCACGACATGTTCCAGAGTCAATAACATGAATAGAAGAAAGGTTAATAAACTCCTGTCACTGAGAGAAGGGATACCGGAGTAAGTAGGAAGGTTCAGCAGCCAGTTATGAGAAACCAACTGGGTATAGCAGATACCAGCACGAAGACAAAGGATATGTACTAGGTGATAGACTGTACGACCTGTTCTTCAGAATATATTATTGGATTCAGGTCACAAGAATACTTAAGCGTAGTAGAATGCTTTATCGTATTTTAGAATTGATAGTATCACTATATATGCACGGGTTCGGATGCTGATTGCGAAGCTCGGGAAGCATTGTCGACGGTGATGGAGGTCCCGGTGAAATAATGACCTGATAACTGTTAGTTGGGCGGCAAATCATAACAGGGAGGAGGTACTTCCGGGCTGGTGATGCCATAATCTGCCGAAGTTAAACCCAGCAGTGAATTATTACGAGTAGAGTTCAGATAATAGTCTCAACTCGAATACCTGCAGCGTATTTATTTTATTCTGTTTGCTTAGTACAAGATTCCATAAGGTTCTAGTGTCATACGTAATGAAGGTGTTAACAAAAAGTTTGTGTGCAATAAACTTTGTGTTGTGAATTAGTTCTTTAACAGCATTTCCGGCCGGATGGTCGCTTCGAAAGGCCATGGTAAAAATTCCCTTCCTGTTTCTTGCCACAGTCCTTTTCCACCCCAAATAACTTCGACGAGGAGTAAAGCCAGAAGCAATTATAAAAAGAAACGTTGCACCAATGACATCTTTATTCGTACCTCAGGCTAGGGAAGGAATTGGTGCTGATGTGTTTATACTGGTTGGTAGCGACCATAAATGTTCTTAAGAGAGCCGCGTCGCGATATTAGTCCTTTAAGCACACGCATTCTTGACTGTCAGGTTGAGATTACAAGCATCCATGCGAAGCTTTGTACGCATTCTTTATCACTGTAGTAAAACTTATTTGTTTTGTGTTGATGAAGGATGTAGTTAATGAACAAAATCGTAGATGTGGTGCATTAAAATACAAAAAAAGTGACCATGACATCAGAAAACAAAATCACTATAGCAAATATGTTCAAGTTTTTTAGCTACCTTTCCCGTACCCAATAGGCCAATAAGAATATTATTTTTGCCTAAGTATAAACACTGATGGCTGAGGTTTGAGATGTTTTCAAAGAAATTCAATTATCTCAAGTTTCTTTTTGTGTTGTGTGTTATTGTTTCTTACGTTTCTTGTATATTTTGCCGTATATAATTCTGTGTGTACAGTGATAACAATATTTCTTAAGCATTCTGCAAATAAAATATTTCGTGCAGGTGCTTGAAATATTTATCTCAGTTGTCAGTCCCGCGTAAACCGAGCTGGCAGCCCGTGTTTAGCATGGGCACTGCAAGCCGTCATTTCCGCTGGTAAATTGTAAAACAAACAACGGGAGCTATTTGAAGATGCTGTTTGTGCTGCCAGAATTAATTTCAATATTTTCTTACAAACTTTCTCGCTGAAAGTTTTTAAGTGAACAAACAAAACGGAAATTAATCAGTGACAACATTTTAATTACACAACGTGAACGACTAAGCGATTAATACAATACTTTTTTTCCTTAACATGTATTTCCATTTAGTGAATTAATTATATTTAGTACCGATCTTTCATTGTTTAGGAATGTTGATGATTTTTAACCAATCTTTGTTAACTTTCGCTGTTGGTTGAAGTAAAAAATGTCGCGTACGCTTCAATCAAAAAAGAACATTTTTTTGGTACAACTCTTTAGAATATTTTATGGGCCAAGAAATGAAAGTTAAAACTAATGGTAACCTGCAGTACTCCACTGCCCGTAGAGAATATTAATTTCGCATGGCATCTACGGTAGACGATATACCTGAAATACTACTGGTAAAGTATCGGGATATAAAATGAAAAATATGAGAACTATGAATGTGCATTGAAGTGGGTAAGTGGATGAGCAATATTATGCCGTTGGTTGTAACTACATTTTCGGAGTCCAGAGAAGGGAGCAGAAAGTCACGATATGTGTTTAGTACTTTGGAGAACTACCGGCACACAATGTCACACAATTTATTTTTTGGCTAGAGAAAACGGTTTTACACAATTGAAATAACAAATTCAAGAGTGAATATTGGATGTCAGCCAAGAATAGCTTGATAATAACTACGTGGTGCCTCAGGTAACATATGGAATAAGAGGTAGCGAGATAGTTGTGGATTCAGTGCACCAGTGGCCAACTATGAGGTTGACCATGGGTTTAATTGTAAAAAATACACATATATTTCACAATTATAAACATACAGTTTCAAGAGGAAAATTTCTATATGTGCAAAGAGGTTTTAGCGCAGTGAACATGAAAGAAGAAATGTCAGTTGAGACAATAATAATAATTTGGCGAGAAAAGTTAATTGAAAAATAAAATAAAAATTAATAAAAACCAGAACACCATTGTTACAACGGAGTGGTGCACCCTGTTTGAACGGACGAGCCCTGGCGACTGAATGATTCCTGGTATAAGGAGCCACCCACTGCTCGCCAACGGCCTCCTATAAGAAAGGCGGAGGAGCGGAGAGCCGTCCAGGGCACCCTTCTGCCCTTGAGGTTGGAAACGGCTTTAAAACGGTCCCGAAAGGTGGATGAATCGCAAAAGATCAACGGCATGGAGATGCAGGAGGCATCGGAAAGCTACTGCATTAAAGACACAAAGAGCATTCCGTGAACACACAATCCTCTCATATTACATCTAAAATGATGGTTTCTTCCTGGGTTAAATATTCCGGATATAAAGTAGTCCCCCAATTAAATCTCCACGTGGGGACTGCTTAGAGGGGAGTCCTCAAAATCGATAGAAACATTTTGCGAATCAGAGCGTGTTAGAAGTCTTAATAGAGCAGGTAGATTAGAAAACTTAAAAAAAAGGAGATGGAACGACTTAAGTTAGATGTCATTGAAATTAGAGCTACTAAAAGAAAGGATTTCTGGTCTGGAAAACACAGAATAAATAGCAAAAAGTTGTCAGTGGAGTTACTAGTGTTTATTTATAATGAACAAGAGGGTAAGGAAATGAGTGATTTATTACGAATAGTTAATAATAATAGGATTATTTTGAAGAGTGTAGATACTATGCCCGCTCCAACAACGTTAATACAAGTGTGTATGCCAACGTCACAGGAAGATGATTACGAAATAGATAAAATATAATATGATTAAATTGAGGAAACAATGCAATATGTAAAGCGGGAGGAAAATTTAATAATGATTGGTGATTGGAATGTAGTTGTGGCATGGGAGAAGGAAAAGAGAATTCTATACAAAGTTTTGAAATAGAAGAAAGAAATGAGCGCGAGATCAGGTTGTTAGAATCTTGTGAAAAATTGAGGCGAACACACTATTTAAGAATCATGCACGAAGGATATACACCTGATAACATCCAGGGGAAACAGGAAAATATTAGTTAGATTATACCATGGTCGAATTGAGATTCAGTAATCAAGTTTTAGACAGTAAAACATTCCCAGAAGCTGAAGTAGGCACTGGCACACTCTGATAGTTATGAAGTACAGGCTGAAATTCAAGTGAATAAGAAGCAATACAAGCATAACAGACTGGAAGTAAACAAATCTAATAAGAAAAACTAAAAAATGCAGAGATGGTAGACGTAGGCCTAAGAAATAACTCTGAAAGGAGTTTAACTGAGAACGAATGAAATGAATTGAAGAGAAATAAAGTTGATAAAGAAACATTAGGCTTTAAGATACAAGCCGCCTATAAACCTTGGATAACAGAAGAAATTTTGGATCAGAGGAGAAAAACAGAAATTCTCTCTATGAAGAAGGAAGTGAAAGATATTTGAGAAGTAAAATAAATAGGAAACTAAAAAAAAAAAAAAAAAAAATCAAAAGGAAAGTGGCTGGAAGAAAAGAGTGAAGAAGTAGAAAACGAAGATGAAACAGAATTTTGGGGAAAAGAAGTAGAAATATATAAAGATTGAAGCTGCTAATGGGAAATATTTTTTAAGCTCAGGAGATAGAGCTACATGATGGAAGGAATACTGAGAGAAACTCTATGATGGCGATGAATTGTACAGCAGAATACTAAAAAAAAGGGCAACGTTGACGCTGATAACTCAGGAGATCCCGTTTTAAGGTCAAAATTTCATACAGCTTTGAAAGATGTGAAATCAAATAAGGCGCTATGAATTGATGTGATTCCTGCAGAACTTCTGAAATCCCCTTGAGAAGAGGGAATCCAAAGATCATATGATATCAAGTAGTTACGAAACAGGAGAGATTCCTACTGATTTTAACAAAAGTATCATCTTCAAACTTCCAAAGAAAGCACTAACTAACAAATGTGAAAATTATTGCACTATACGTCTGACATCACAATCTGCAAAGCTACTGACCAGAATAATAAGCAGAAGATTAAATATGACAGTAGAAGAGATAGTTGGTGAAGATCAGTTTGAGTTTAGGAAAAATTGTGGTACATGAGAAGCAATTCTGGCTTTAAGATCAATAATTAAAAAGCGTATCAAGAAAAACAAAAAGTTTGTTGACTTAGAGAAAAGCTTTT
>JARYHS010013630.1:255744534-255782280 GCA_031002005.1 Vandiemenella viatica | reverse complement strand
CATACAATTCATAACCTATACGAAATATATTTGATACACTTTTGTGGCACACTTCGCACTCAACTCTTGGGTATTAGAGGAATATACATATATCCTTTTGTACAGTGTTCTCTGCTGTATACAATACTGCTAAAGTTAATGAATCTCATGTGGCAACAAATAGGCGATTTTTTGTATTGTCAGAATACCGTAAACTGACAATGATCTCCATTGCCGAGTAAACATTATTTTTAATAATTATACGAAGTCGTAGCCTGTGATATCAATCCATATGTAGTGATTTGTTTCCATAAATTCAATTAGTTAAAACTTATTTATCTTTAAATTTTGATTGTTATTGCTTTTAAATAGTAATCTTAATATGTTTTTATTAAAATGGATATTAGAAAAATCGAATGATGCTAGATGTCTCTGGAGTTCATAGTCACGTGTATATATGTTATTTACCGACATCATCCACCGGTCATCAGTATAAGCAGCTATTGAATTCTTGTGCTTAGTACTCCCTAAGAGCCCGGGTAAGCAAAGAACACAGACTTCATAATATGCAGTGTTGTTCGCGTGAATTCTTAGGTTCAACGAGCTCATAGTCGTTCAAAAGATCGAAACAGTACGCAACAGTTTGCTCCTACACGATTCTAGGCTTTAGGATGAAACCAGGCTCAGCTGAATCGTGTTTCCACTGCGTTCTCGCTGCCGAGAACCTACTATGGAATGAAAAAGACGGTTTAGAAACTCTGCTACCCTATCAGGAGAAGTACAACACTTCTTTGTAACATGGTTGATTTATATATTATTATTATTATTATTACAGCTATATCAATCCTTATTTCAGAATGTAGCCTCTTTAAGAAAAATGAGTTATATATTACAATTTAATTCTACATAGTTTTGTTGTAGTTCCTTCCTGGCTGATCGATCTTGAGCAATTCTCTTCCAGTTCACGCCTGTAACTCGACGTATGTCTCTATCCCAGCGATCCGGGGGTCTTCCTCTTGCTCTTTTCGGGTTCCTTTGTATCCAATTCATTACTTCCGGAGTCCATCTGTCATCTCTTTTGCGAGTAATATGACCAGCCCATTACCATTTTTTGGTCATGACTCTTTATATATATATATATCTTAAAATATATTTTACATATAAGTTTGTGTGTATATATATACACTGAAGAGCCAAAGAAACTGGTATAAGCATACTTATGCAAACACAGAGATATGTAAACACTCAGAGTACGGCGCTGCGGTCGTCAACGCCTATATAAGGCAACAGGTGTCTGGCGTATTCGTTAGATCGGTTACTGCTGTTACAATGTCAGGTTATCACGATTTAAGTGAGTTTGAACGTGGTGTTATAGTCGGCGCACGAGGGATGGGACACAATATCTCCGAAGTAGCGATGAGGTGGGGATTTTCCCTTACGACCATTTCACTAGTGCACCGTGAGTATTGGGAATCCGGTAAAACATTAAATCTCCGACATCGCTGCGGCCGGAAAAAGATTCTGCAATAACAGGACCAACGACGACTAAAGAGAATCGTTCAACGTGACAGATGTTCAACGTTTCCGCAAATTGCTGCGGATTTCAATGCTGGGCATGAACAAGTGTCAGCGAGCGAAACATTCAGCGAAACATCATCGATATGGGCTTTCAGAGCCGAAGGCCCAGTCGTCTACCCTTGCTGAGTGCACGACACAAAGCTTTACTCCTCGCCTGGGCCCGTCAACACCGACATTGGACTGTTGATGATTGGAAATATGTTGTCTGACGAGTCTCCTTTCCAATTGTATCGAGCAGATGGACGTGTACGGGTATGGAGACAACCTCATGAATGCATGGACCCTACATGTCAGCAGTGGACTGTTCAAGCTGGTGGAGGTTCTGTAATGGTGTGGAGCGTGTGCAATTGGAGTGACATCAGACCCTGATACGTCTAGATACGAATCTGACAGGTGACTCGTACGTACGTATCCTGGTTGATCAGCTGCACCATTGATGTCCATTGGGCATTCCGACGGACTTGGCCAATTACAGCAGGACAATGCGACACCCCACACGTCCAGAATTCCTACAGAGTGGCTACAGAAACACTCTTCTGAATCTAAACACCTCCGCAGGCCACCAAACTCCCTAGACATTAACATTATTGACCATGTCTGTGATACCTTGCAACATGCCGTTCAGAAGAGATCTCCACCACCTCGTACTCTTACAGATTTATGGACAGCCCGGCGTGATGCATGGTGTCAATTCCCTCCAGCACTATGTCAAACATTAGTCGAGACCATACCACGCCGTGTTGCGGTACTTCTGGGTGCTCGCGGAGGGCCTACACGATATTAGGCAAGTATACCAGTTTCTTTGGCTCTTCAGTGTATATCCTTGAATTAAGTAGTCTGAGATTATATGTTAGAGAAGCAAGACATTTCTATTTAACTGTCTTTTTAAACATTGTAATCGTGACGAATAAATATCTGTTTTTCAATCGGTTATAGGGATATACATCTTATTACGTTAAATTTATCTGAATACACTCTGAATTTTAGGGTGGAAATTTTCCAGTTTGATTGTAATGAAGTTCTTGATTAATATCTTCAATTGCTATGTTCAGATAAATATAGAATTCTTATTTTGTAGCGACATATATAGATAACTGTGGCGAAAACGAAAGAGTTCCAGTAAAACGGAGAAAAGAAAGATTTAACTCACTTTATTTTAAATGTCTGTTTTCCGTCGACTTTGAAGCATCGTCTACTTATTTAGTTACTGGAGATCTGTAGTAATTTTTAGCTTATCCCATCCTCATTACTGATAACTGTACCCCAGAAAAACACTTTACTCATCTATCGTTTGCATACCAGTTGCTGATTGTCCGAACAATATATTGGCTCTAATTTATGGAGGGAAACATTGTTTAGCCACGGGATTAGGCTAACTATGTTAGCATCCTAGTCATATTCATCAAATGCGGACAATATCCCCTTTGACAAGCCGATGAAATATTAGTGGCTCTGCGACAGAAGCTATTGTATAGCCGTTAGCAGCAGTTTCAATTAAACCTCCAGCTTACATCATTTTTACATAACTTGTTGGATTAATGTCGCTTTGGGACTGACTAATACTGCTGCTTCTGAGACCAGCTGAGGTACTTCTCCTCGAAAGTTATACTCAGTAAACAACAGCTTCATTACGACGCCAAAAAATCGTTTCTGAATACAATTCAGTGAGGACGAAGCAGAGTTTTGGTACAATGGCAGAGAAAATAGTAGCGAAATTTATAATGATAAAACCTGTTTTAAATATATAAAGTCGTTACAAAATTAAATGAAGTAACATCTCATTTCCGTTTTAGTTCTTCATTGATACGTCTTGAAGCAGTATAATTGTTTTTAAAATAAAACAATCCTGTTATAGCTTCTTATCTCAGCAGCACTATTTTTAGCGGTGTTTTATGTTCTGCCGACGTTCAGGTTTTAACAGTTACACAGCGACATGAATCACTGTCACTTCATTTTCAGAGTTTACATAAAATGCGAAAAAAATTGATCGTAGCCATGTTGTAAAGTAATTAGCTGAAAATAGATCATGTGTAATATGTGTATTTAAGGCAGACTAATCGGATGAAATGTACTATCATTTAAAATTTGAATTATTCTCTTGCTGTCTTGTACTGCGCTTTGTAGGTAAGCGGTAAAATTCTCCATTTGTATTCAGAATGCGCAGGCTCGAATCTTCGTCAGGCCACCTAGGTTTCGGTGTTCCATGGTTTCCCTAAATCACTACAGAGATGGCCGAATTCCTTATCGTGCCTTGTCCCCAGTTCTTTCTCGCCTCTAATGACCTCTACGAGGCGTTAAGACATCGTAAAAAAGTAATAGAAATACGAACCAGACGTTATGTTTCTCAATAACTTTTTAGCAGTCCCTATTTTAATTAAAATTTTTGAAGAAACTATACTTCACCTCACTGCGTGAACGCAGAAAGTTAAATTCGTGAACTGGAGATAGTGTTGTTTATCTCAAAGCTGTATCAATTTATTTTGAAGCCAGCCGATTCGCACTAAAGAGTTATTATTATTCTACTTGCAACAGAATATGAGCGTTTTGTAATGAGCTTTCTGCGCTTTCCTAAAAGGGAAGAAAACACAACGTACAGGTGTTATTCGTGTAATTAAAATTTCTCTTAAATGCATTGATGATATAGTCATTAAAATTACGTTCTGTAAATTCCGTCGTAACTAGTAGGGATTTTTTTTATTGTATGGCTTATTAGGTTGGAAGACCTGAGGAATATGTTGAGCCGCCTGATGGCAGACTTTTTGAGTGCCTGCCTTGAGCATTACATTAATGGAGGAATTGAAGTGTTGTCATATTTCTGCGAAACCTGTAACTTGTGTTCTGTACGACAGGTATATTTTTGATTGTGAAAAGTGTAGTTTATGAAACGGAGAATGGAAACCATCCCAGCATTCGCGTAGGTGATTACGGGAAACCACCTGAAAACCGCAATCAATACGATCGTTACGCAGGTTCAGGAATTACAGCAACTGCACCTGTTGAGATGGTTCCTTAACGCGTAGAGTCACATTGGCGGGTGACGAGTAGGTGGACCCATACTATCGTTGTTTTTCTGCTAATGGCTTTACGCCTCCCCAGGATCATTAGAGGTGGGAAAGGACTCGAGTCAAGGAACGGGAAGGAATTCGCTCGTGGCATTTTGAATGAACCATCGCGGTATCCACCTGAAGTTATTTGGGAAAAACCATGGAAAATCAAAATCTTGATGGCTAGATTAGGATTCGTACCCACGTCCTCCAAAATGTGAGGCCAGAACGTGACCGCTTACCCACCATGCTCGGTTCATACTATTGTGAACTATATTGAAAGAGATAGTAGTCACGTTTTAACAAAAGAATGAGTCCTCTTTCGGGTCATTTCAAAAGACAAAGTAAACGACGAACTTTTATCACCATGAAAAATGCAATTTAAATAAAGGCTCATATACTGAACCACATTTCAATAAGTCCTCCACAAATTAATTCGAATGATGTCGCCTACTGAAGGGTTGTAATTGTGAGGGATAGAAGAATGGCGTGTTGATGAGGGGCAGTGCCGCTGTGGAGTGTCCCGTCTGAGCCGAGCGTGGCCGCAGCTGATTTGTGCGGAGTCGCTCCTCATGCAATATGCATCGCGACTCGGCGGACGGGCAGTGGCGGCCGCAATCCGCCGGCAAGTGGACGGCGAGCAAAGTAGTTCTCCACTGCACAAGAACCGGAAACACGTGTCCTTGTTCCGTCAAACAGAGATACCAGATATTCAGCACCCACAACGCATATTACGAATTTTAACCACAGTCATGAGCCGAATGATAAACAAAATTCATTGTGGTTTACTAAACTTAAATTTTATTTGCCTACTTGCACTGCAGAGCAAAATATTTCTGCAACCAGTTGCAATAGATTTCTTGCGACTGTATGAAGAGGTACTGTGTCTTTAGTCAAACCAGTGGTCTCGGAGTCTTATGAAACAGAGAAAGTAGAAGACTGCGAAATCAAACGAATAGGATTATCGGCTGGCTTCAGCAGAATTGGTAGGTGAATCGCCAGCTAGGTCATTGTTTCATTACATTAAAACATGATGTACTATTAAGTGTTAACCGGACCCTTGGGAAGTAATGATGAGTTTTTAAACCACGATTTTTTAAACTAAGCTTTCAGTACTGATTTCTGTACCATATCATTCCATGCAGGATAACAAAGGGTCTTTTCACTGCATGCCTGTTCTATTAGCTTCCGAGTCGACTAAACTAACGTCTCTGCCGAGTAGTACCTCCGACTCTATATTTACCTGCCTCACAGAGTTGTTCAACTGTGGCCGATCATGGCGACTAACCCACAGATGTTTCATGTTTGGAATGGTACGACGGCTTCAACACCTTCCTCGGATCACTCTGCATAAGCCTACTACACTACTGTTTATGAAAATTACAGCACCAAGAATGAATGGTCTGAATCACCTTGAAATCGCAGGATGTGTGAACAGTGGAACCATAGTAAATAATTAAGGAACACAGACATTGTATGCACGCAGGCCGAGCAGTGCTCTCTTTCGTGATTCCAGAGAGGTCAGTGTTACGCCACGATCGCTCGTTCGTACGGAGCCGTCAAACGACGTGTAAGGAAAGGCCGGTGTACCACGTCGACGTCAAAGGGCGCAATATTGGCAAGTGAGTGAGTTCGCACGTGGCAGAATGATTGGTCGCCCACAGACGGGTTTGTGGTACCGTGACATTGCGGCTCCTACAGGGCACGCTGCTACCACAGAGATGTATGTGTGGAATCAGTGGAGGGTCGCAAACAGCGACGAGCGGGTATTGGACCACACAATGTAACCACAGAGCGGGATGAACGCCATCTCCTCGGCACGGCGTAACCAACACAACAGCTTCATCTACAGTGTTGCCTCGACGTTGGGATACTAGAAATAAAGGTTTCATTAAATCCGAAAAAATAGAAAATAAGTTCGAAAGCTTTATATGTATTATTCAGAATATGAAAACACACATTTTAAATCAAGGGCAGTGCAACTTTATCCGTCAACTTGTAAATGTTGGTCATAATGAAAGAAACAACCGAATTTCTGTATTAACTACAAAATTGGTTATACAGCAAGACAATAATGATACAACGCTGTTTGACAACGCCGATAATACTGTTAACAGACTTTAGAAACGAGAACAAAACCAAATTTACTTACAACCAATAATTTTGTAGCTGCTGGAATGCAAATGGAAATGCACAACAGGAAACTCCACTCGGGACGGCTGAAATTCAAGCGTAGCAAACACAACTACTAATCTATGCACTTACTTAATTAGGAACAATCCCCCCTCCTGATTTTGAATGATTTGTTTTTATTTCTGTTTTAACTAAGGGTTTACACAGATTCCTAAATACAGATTAGACATGCAACATCAATTTACAACTTTGAGCATAAATTTACAATTTTGAATTACAAAATCAATTTCCTTCAACAAACCTGTAATTTTCAAACAACTGAATTTGACTTTACTACAGTTACAAAGAAAATTTACTCAGTTCATTGTCACAATTTCAATCACGCAAATTACTGATTAACTGACTGTCAAAAATAAACATTACTTCTTCTTCTTGTATTTTTGAATGTGGAACTGCAAATCCAAGGAATAATTGGAATTTCCACTTGCCTTCTGCGTCGACAATCCGGTTGCTGTAGATCTGCCACGTGTTACTGCTGCATCAGAAGATTCTCGACATTTAAGGTGATATATTACATCGTAATTATCACTCTTATCCTGGCTAATTACCACCGCTTAAATGTGGATCCTGGTAGATTTAGTTAATTGCCAACTGTCCCCGCTTATTTATTGTATCAATACATCCATCGCAAACTAAATCTTTATTAATATAGTTGGACACCACATTAAATATAGGTACGGCTTGTTTTGGGTGGTTTGGCCCTATAACCACCTATAACACTAGCGAGCCGACAGTTTTTATAATTACTACTGTATTTTAAATATACCCACGAGTTAATCGGAAGGTATTATTATTCTATTAGTAAAGAAAATACAAGTTCATTCAATCAACCACGGCACTACACATTGCTTTTTACATTATTCCGAGAAAATATAATTGCTTGCGCAGTTTAATAATAACACTTGTCCCACTCGCTCGACGAGCGAACTGCACCGTGCGAACACAAGTGGCCGTCTGCTGACCAAAGATACTACATATATACATTCTTACAGACCAAACTTATCCTACCCATAGCGATACAACACGAACTACTAATGTGTGGAAACCCGTAATACATCTAATTACAAACATTTACACAGCAATTTACAATTAAAACAACAGTAGTAACATAATAATAATTAACCAGTAGCAAAATAATAAATGGCACACACTCTTTGGAGATACAAATATTTCTTAAGTATGAAATCCAGGGCACTGAGTCTGCGTGTTAGTAAACCATTACAGAGGTATCAATCGCGGATTTGGAGCACTGGTAGTTAGTAAAATGTGCGCAATGGTCGAGCTATTTTTAGTACAGATGACCACATTGCCAGGCCTCATCCCTGGTCTGCTATTGCCCCTTCGCCTTGATAAATGTAATGAGAGGCCGTGGTTAAGTCCTTCTTTATTCCATGGTCTTCTCTAGTCAGTCGCAGCCAGTCACAGTCGGAGCATAGAATGCAGACGGCGAGACGCCACCGGCGGCTGTAGCCGGTGGTTGGCAGCCACATACGAAGAAAATGAACCTCGCCTTGCAGGTTTGCTCTAGTGTTGGGTGTAAGGTAGGAGATGGAAGACACTGGTTCTTTAAAGCTAGCGTTGCATCATAGATAGGGAGCTAGGTTCCTTCGCATTGTCTGCAGCTAGAGTTATTAGGTTCATATAAAATACCCACAGACGCACTTGCTGCTCTCACAGTAAAAGTTAAAGTAAAGCAGTCATCTTACAATCAACTATTTGGCAGCATTCATTTACAGTATAACAATATCGACCGGAGGTGGCACCAGACCACCTTACATTGTGATAGTTTTCAATAGTAATCCTAGTGTATATAACGTGTACATCACGTGTGTCGTAACAGTAAACAGTGTGAATATCACGCATTTACGTAGTCATTGCACTCTGATGACCCTGCCACCCATATCTCAATCCGAGCCCAGATCGACTTCTAAGCTCGACCCTTAGTTCTGTTCTCTCACCGATATCTTGTCGTGTCAGCAGTAGCTGAATATAGTTGTGTAAATCTTTTCCAGACAAGGCTCTCATGCTTGTTTTGTACTTTATAGTTTGTAATAATCTCTTGGTGGTGGCTCTACTTTAAAACTTGCTAGACGCACTGTATTGCGTCTGAATTAGAAACTACATGATGTTACTGTATCAACATATTTACATTACGCCCTACACATGACATGACTCAGGTGTTACAAGAACACAAAATGAGTTCACAAAAAAGCAATGAATTTATTTAACCAACTAAATGACACAAAATCTGATAGGTAAGCAGTCTTGCAGATGGTTAGATCCATTGGCTATTTCAAACAAGTCTCTAGCTCATCAGGGTAGCTACTCAGGGATATTTTCCGGGCCCCTGATATGTTGCAATCTGTCGCACGTTTAGAGGCACATTTACCGTGTCCGCGCACTGTTGACACTGCCGGTGGCGGGAAGCGAATCTCAGACCCACAGAGGACGGTGGTAGTCTGCTAGTCCGTCTTCTCACCTCGACACACAGTCCAGAAGTGCCTCTTCTCCCCTCCAGCCTCGGGGCAGCATTCCATGGAACAACGCTGCTGGAGGCTTGACGATCGGGCTAGCGGCTGCAGCTCGCCGGAAAACAGCCCTCCATCTATCGTTGCACACTGTCTCGCCTTGGGAACGCGACTCATTATAAGTTGGATCTTTGGTCTTTCTCGGATTTCATTAATTAATTGCTGCAATCTGTTTTCACCGAATGGTGTGCACTTGTAATTCACGTACGTCGTACTTATTATTATGACTCCTATCTCTTCCGTATATACTTTACACTTTTTCACTTTATTGGCTACACCAGGGGTCCCCAAACTGGTCGAAACCATTTCCTTGGGGTCGATACGAGATCTCCCAGGGGTCGATTAATACAGAGGGGGTCGATTAATACTAAAGAGGATCAATGAAACTGTACAGGAAAAAAATAGGAATGTTCTACTCAAAGTCAGGTCAATAAATAAAAGTAATGCTCATCCTCTCAATTCTCATCTGTTTAAGAAGTCATGTGAAGTAAATGATGAAACTTTCAAGAAATTACTTTTGCTCACTGAGGTAAGGTGCTTGTCAAGAGGTGATAGTTGCAGTATTGAGAATTGAAGACTGCTTTATGAAGGTGGATTCATCGCTATGTGACAAGTTAAAACAGTACAACAACCAACTGCTCTTTTTGGCAGGTCTTTATTAGAAATTTATTCCATCTATCCATAGTTTTGTTCCTATTTTTTGAGATTATAATAATAGTGGAAAGTATCTCGTTTTTCTGTTAATTTTATTGGGTGGATTTTATAAATTATTTCGTTGAGTTGCTATGCAGGCCTCCTTATTACTTAGCATCAGAAATGCCAAAAACAATTTAATTCTTTTATTAAATACTTGTGGTGGTCGGTAAGAAGGCAAATATCGTATCAAAGGGTCGACGGGGTAAAAAGTTTGGGGACCCCCTGGCTACATGATAGTACTTCTTGATAATGAATTAGCAATTCTTAAAGATATACTACTCATTGTAATTAAGTTAACATTCAAAGTGTGTTGTACATTTCCTACGAAGGCCGAATAATAAACAAATACTTGAATCACCTATCAGCTAGTAAGAACACAGAAATAAAATACCAGCACGACAATCTCGAAAAGATAATTAAATTGTTACAGTAACATTATTTAAGGAAAAAAAACGTAAATTCTGACAGATACGTTACATTTAAATTATTCAATATCTTTTTCAAGCATGGTTTTATGTTATTCTACGAGTAGGTCAGAATCGAGGAAACGATACAACTATTCCCTTACAATCGTTTTGTGGTAGTTGTTAGTTGTTATTGTTGAAAATGAAAGCACTACGCTTCCTTCTTGGATTCCATTCCCTCCTTTTCTCATCAGCTTGATATTTAACCATGAACATGAGGTTTTGTAGCTTTAGTAATAGAAGAAGAAAAAAGTAAAACTCTTCTTTGGACCTTCCATCTTCGCAACAGTCGGCAAAAAAGTATATAAGAATTACACTCCTGGAACTTCGATAACACAAAACCGAAAAGAGATTTCATCGTAGGGTATTCGGCATCAGGCTCGTAATAAAGCCCAAGACTTTAATATTATATCACTACGCCGGTGAATATGTATGCGAGGTACGCAAGACAGCTGAATGTGGCCCAGATTAAACATGTTTACTGGTTACCGAAGGTCTCAAACAACAGTTTACCGCCTTGATTTTAGAAGCTGGGAACCCCAGTGTAAAGCTACAAATGCTACAATGAAATGCAGAGAGCAACCGTCTATGCACACAATCTTAAGGCAAGAACACACGTTCTTAAACATTTTAAATTCAGAAATACTGTTCTGAGGGAAAAAATTAGCGAACATCCAACGGATTTTTTTAAAACTTTCCGGAAGCTATCAAAATCTACACGCAAAAATAGAAACAAGAGACGGAAAACATGGAAATTGTAAAGAAATTACAGACAAGGATGTTAGTCATAATGCATCGGACTATAATGCCACATACCACTTTGCTGCTGTGTGGATGCCCAGACAAGAGAACATACACACTATGGAACCAGCTCTTCCTTTGCAGGCACCCTAGTTGATCTGATTGCAGCGCAACTAAATTGAATTTAATTAAAATTTGACTTTATGTAATATCTTTATTTATCGTAGTACTGATTATATTTCATTTTTACACTAATCCGTTAGCTAACTTCTATGAGTGTAATCTGCTCATTATTGTTGGTCCCCATATTTGTTCTGACATAATCAAAAAGAAAGCTCTGTTGTTTCATCGCTATCAGCTTTTTAGTTTATCAATGCCCTCCACTTTTTATTTTAATGTTAGAAAACCTATTAATTTTACTTCAGAATTCAGGTTATCTGAGCACTTTTAAGTCCAGAACTCTCGTAAGGACTATGACTTGGTTATGAAGTACTCAATTGTTCGCAAGGATGCGATAAGGCGAAGCTATCAATATTTGTCAATATAGGTCTTACCTTACAATTACTAAAATATTAAGGATTGCAGTATTGGAAGATGTGAAACTTTGTAGCTTGTTAGGAAAGGTCTAAAAACATTATTTGATGATTGTTGTTACAAGGTGCTTTTAATACAAAAATCATGCATACCTTACAGCTAGAGTAGCTTTTCAGATTTGTCTTGCTGGTCGTACTAGGTGATTCAGTACCTGCTTCCAAATCTGCAACCCTCGATTTATGAAATGAAAATCTGTTTATCAAAAGCAAAACCATTACCGTTAGTGCGTCTTTGCTAAATTTACAGTTTAATTTATTATATAAACATTATGTACTGAGTTTGCTGTGATAATCCTCTCATTTTGTGAACTGTAGAGCTGAAAAATTCTTGTTCAATCAGGTCTCTAACATCTTTGGCTCTGGAAAACATAAGTGTCGAACATTTCGGATGTAAAATTGTTAACTTCATAATATTGCTTACTGGCAGCTTTAAAAAAATTAAATAAAAGGAACCATGTGAATCCTAGTTTTTTAAAAGTCTCGTACAATTTCATTATTGTTGGAGATACTTTGGGTGTTGGGGAAACTGTATAGTACTAACACTGGAATAATCGATTAAAACAGTCTAAGAACCAAATAATGGTTTCTGAACCTTAACTTCAAGATCTAGTAGAAGTAAGAATTGTGTATCTCAGAAACTCAATGCTGTCGTGTTACTAGGAAGTCTGGAAGCTCTGTTTCACCCCTGTCCGATGTAGTCAGTCTTCCCACTTTGTCGGAGGCGCTGAATAAACGAACGCCGTGTTTCGTCTGGGAAACTTCTGTGGCTTCCCTGGGAGAAGTTATTACCTCTGATATTGGCAAATGATGAGACACCAATACGTAACGTCAGACGTTGACTTCCTGCTCGTTCCATCTCTTCATGTTATTTCCCTCAGCCTTTGTGAAAAAGGCACTCCTCATGCGACTGTGAACGCAAATACGGGGGGAAGAGGATATTGAAACAAAGTCAGGTGCAGCCGACACGACGAAGATATGCAGCCACGTGAATGGAAATACAAGTGATATGTATGTAGACAAAGAACGGGAAATTTATACACAAAAACTATTTTTCGTTCCCTCAAATTCCCTGTATCTATAACTGTTTTCCTAATACTGTAGAAATCGGTAGTTAAAATATTAATTAACTGGATGCAGAGTTATTACTTGAAGATTACGGAACACTTAAGTTGCCTCCAACTAGGTATATTTTAATATATACTATTGAAAGTAGGAATTGACTGTGGTGAGAGTCATTTATAAATGCCTGAGCCTGAACTCGGATTTGACTCAGAAACATGTGTATCCTTATCTTGTTATATTCGTAGGGTTGACTGACAGCAAGCTAAGATATTGCTTCACAAAGCTTAGACATGGTAAAAAAGTGATAACAACAGAATATAGTTGCATTCAGGATATATTTATTAAATTTATTTTAGTGACTGAAGTCAATTCTTTCTTTAAGTCGTATGACTGCTGCAAATACTTCTTACTTGCTCTGAAGAAAGTAATAAGTAAGCCTCAATAACTATTTGCTTAGTTTCACATTTAAGATAAAATGAGGAAATGAACACCAGAATCTTCTTTACAATTGAGTATCGTGAGTAAAATAAAAGAAATAGTTTTTCTGATATTCAAATCGACGAAGTTATAAAATACTTTTAAAATGCTGACATTAGAAAACCACTTCAAATTTAACAAACACTATTGAGTATATACATTTATAACCAATGCTGAAAACTATGTGTTAAAAATATTGTACGTAAAAAAGGGTGTTGCATTTTTTACTTGTTTTGATATGGGTATCATAACGCGTCTAATTAACAAAAAATCGGATAATCACTTCAATTTTAAATACAAAAAAAATCTTCACTATACCAAGGGAAACACAGACAAAACTGAGCTCCTCGATCTAATCACATAAAAACTTACTTTAATTTCTAATATACAGCTAACCAACTAAAACGGATATGATAATAAATTTAAAAGCCTATAATCGACAAAAATATAAGTAACCAGAAACATTAAACTTGATCAACCGGCTGATCAGAACAATCCGAAAAGAAACACATGTAAAATGTCAACACAATAGCACAGATAGTAGTAATAAATTAATCTAAAGGTATCCCAATAAACAGATTGTGCAGAAGTATCAATGGCAAATGCTGAAGGAAGCTGAGAACACTACGTCAATCACACAACAAGGAAATGCAAATATTCACGAAGATATTAATATTTTTTTTAATCTAATGATCTGCATCATACAAAAACGCATTCAAATTAATAAACAAGGTCATGAAGAAATGTCTTAAGATTCAGAATTGACAATTCCGTATAGAACATATAATAAGATTGTGTTGTGAGACGCGTGACAGAAGTTGAAGTTTGACGGATTTGATCTCATGGTCAGTGTATGTAGTCTCCGTGAACCAGCTGGCTGCGTATACGTGTCTCTGTTAACACGCAATTCAACAATTTAAATAACAAAATGATTACTCAAAGTTATCTGCATACTCGTAGATAGAAACACTGAAGTGCTAAAAGTCATGGGATAGGAAGATGTAAATATCTAGATGGTAGTAACACCGCAAAAGACACCTATAAATGTACCTTGCTCTATCGAGGCTTTAATTTATACTCTCATGACACGTGCGATAGCTGGCCGCATGACATGAGTTAACACACATTGAACGCATAATGGTAGTTTGCGTTAGACGCATGGGGAATTCAGTTTTGAAAAAAGTTATTGAAATCTTCATTCCTCGATTCACAGCGTCAACAGTATGCCGTAAATAAACGAGAATTTCCGGCATTACCACCCGCAATGGACAAATCAGTTTACTTTATATCGAGACATGCAACTTTTAAAGCAACACCGGGAAAAAGAACAGCAAAACACATTTTAGGACATACGATAGACGTGTCCGTTCTTAAATCTGGCGTTGGTGGGATATGGCAGCAGATGACCGAGGCAAGTGCTTCTCTTAACAAATCTCCGTCAGCTGCTGCACCTCTCCTGGGACCGGGAACACATCGGTTGGACCATAGATGATTGGAAAAAGGTTGTGTGGTCAGATAAGTCACGATTTAAGTTTATAAGAGCTGATGGTAGGGTTCGAGTTAGGGGTGTCCACTTAGAAAGTACATCGATGTAATACATCGGAAACCTACATCGATGTTTTTCGATGTGTCGCTTAAAAACATCGATGTTTTTTCAACATCGAATACTTTTATGTTTTTCTTCGCTCAACAAATACAATCCAACAATATTCGTCGTCAAATTTCGTTTCATATATCTCTTATCAGTTCCTTTAAAATCACTAAGAGAAAATGTGACAATAGCTTGATATTCACCATTTCCAGTTCAACGCAGATAGTTCTTTGTTTGGTCCTTGTGAACACAGAGTAACACTATACCAGCAGTGTAGTGCTGTAATGATGTTTAATTTTATGTTTTTTGTTTATGGCTGTACACCTCGTCGACGTCGAGGTCATTAGAGGGGGGAAATGACTGGGGGCAAGGAGCGGGAAGGAATATGGCACAGGTTCTTTGCAGGAAGCATACCGGTATTCGCCTAGAATGATTGGGGAAACCATGGAAAACCCAAACCTGGATGCCCGTACGAATGCGAGGCCAAAGTGTTGCTGTTCATTCAACATTAAAAAATTAATTTTATAATACTGTTTTTTAGTTAACTACAGATTAACAGAAATATTTTATTACGATACCAGATCATAATAAAAAAAACAGTCATTAAATACTAAATCTGCCTAAAAATATTAATTTTAAGTCTTTAACCACTTAACACCTATTTGAGTAAATATCGAAAATAAACGTTCGGGTGGAACAATAATCACGACAATAGTGAAATATTTGAAGGTAATTTTATAAAGATTTGGAAACTGAACTTTTAGATCACTCAAGATTTCCAATTGATTCTCATTGAGTCTTCCTACTCAAATACAAAAGTAAAAAGAAAATTCATCAGAAATTACATTCTCAGACTGTGTTAATTTCTAGCTCTTGTTTAATAATTTCTGATGACGTTCCCATAAAGAAAAGCTCTTTTCTGGTTTTTCAAATTGGTCTGAATTCGACATTTCAAAATTTTGTGTAATGTGTATTCGTATTTGTCAAGAAGTCTTTGATTTTTTCGACTGCTGTAGAGCAAGAAAGTGCGTCCCTAAAGTGCGTTTTTTTATACCTCGGATCCAATACAGTGGCTATGGCGAGTGGAGTCACTCTCTCTATAGCATTTTATCAATTTCTTTGTGCACAAACGATTTTAATTGTTTTGGCGAGTGGGTCTTTCAGTCTGAGGGACTGGATTTTTAATACTAAGCAGTGGATTAGCGGAATCACCTTGCTGCCAGTGCAGTACCTATCAACAGACGCCTCTTCGGTAGCAGCTTCGAGGGGACGTAATAATTGTAAAACAGAAGAGAGAATTGACGGTTCTGACGCACTGGGTATAAGTGATGCATTTTTATGGCGAATAATTATATTATTTACGACAATGCGTAACTCTAAAACCTCTCAATCATATGTGTTAATCCATCTTGTCGGAACTTCTTGAATCACCGTCAAACAGTACGAACGAACCTAAAAAATTATTTTAATTTATTCAGTCGTACGGACAGTATGTCTTGCTGGTTGCTCACAGTTGTCATTTCCAGTGAATGACAGTTACTTCAAATTTAAATAACTTAATTTAATATTGAATAAATTTACTAATCTTAAAATTTATTTCTATTGTTCTTTGTCATTATTAGCCAGAGTTACTTTTTTCAATGATTCGATGTTTTTATTTTTTAAAAATCAAAAAAATCGATGCATCGAATAGAAAAATTCTTTTATCAAAACATCGATTCAATCCGATGTATCGTACGGCAAACATCGAATGGATACGATGCATCGACTTTTAATGAATATCCCTAGTTTGAATGTGGTGAGGCCATTGTCCCCGGCTGTGAGGAAGGTACTGTGTTGGCTCCATCCTGGTATGGGCCGTGTTTGCCTGGCATTGACTGGGTTCTGTGGTTAACCTACACCGACCATTGACTCGAAATTATTGGTAGCCATTCGTGACCTTGATGATCACAAACGAAGATGGACTTTTGCCATGTCACCGTACCAAAATCGTTCACGGTTGATTGAGGAACAGTCTGGACAATTCCAGCGAATTATTTGGTCAACTAGATCGCTAGACATGAAACCAATCGTACATAATTGGGACAAGATTGAAAGGTCATTTCATGCACAACGTCCTGCACCAGCAATATTTTCGCAATCATGAACGTATATAGAGGAAGTATGGTTGAATACGACGACTTGTTGAGTCAATGTCACGTCCGGCTGCTGCAAGTCGCCAATCAAACGGAGCCCCCACACGATATTACGAGGTATCCCATGACTTCTGTCACTTGAGTGTATGGTATATGTTACTACAGAGTACTTGTCGTGCTCTACGGATCTTTCACACTTTATATTATTACATCTTTAACAGTTGGTGCTGAAAGTCCACTGATGCCCTGATTCATAAAAATCGTTACTGGTAAGTTCTCATAGGTAATAGGTCAATATACACGAATCTTCACAGAGAACTTCGCCACATAACATTGTAAAACGCCTCAAATGCAGTCCAGTCGTTTACCAGATATAGATACAAAACCATTTTGCTGGACGCATGACAGAAGTTACAATATCGTTTCTTTTCGTTTTTTGCAGGAATGCTCACGTTACACAACTTGTGTCATGCCATCTCTGGTGATACTTTTTCTCGAGATTGTAATGATTAGCTGTCACCATACAAAAAAGGCATAAAAGTGACGAATATAATCCATACAGACAAATACCCGCATTAATAAATTCTGTATAGTTATAAAACATTTAAAACATATTTCCAAGTAAACATTTTTTCCAACAGTTTGTGAAAATAATTCCACTGCTTTGCTTCAAGATCTGTCGTTATCCGGTTCTTGAGTATAATTATTAGGTAGTTCGTCTTAAAAGCCAGTAATACGTGAAAAATGGTGTTAGACAAGTGCGCTGTCGTCCAATAATCATTTTTATGAATAATATGGATGACAGCGTCTCTTACTTCGAGTTACTTTACCCTCGGTTAGCGAGGTGTCGTTTGAAACGCAACGCCTGGAGGAACGTTTCCAAACGATGTTTTACCTATTCTTCTACCAACAATTTATTATTGGCCATTCTTCCGCTGTTGTATGTTAAAGATTTGTAAATGAAAACTTACTGTAAATGAAAACAACTATTATTTTTATCCCTATATGCTCAGAAACGTTTAGCCCTCGTGAAATTTGGCATCATCAGTGACTGTAAATATACATACATAGTGTTGTACAAAATTTTGCATTATTTATATACATGAATAAATATTAACAAAGTACACTGTACTTAAGATTTTTGATACAAACAGTCAAATTTTGGCAAGGAAGTTCCTGATTTCGTTAGTCTTTTCTGGCACATGAAAACTTCCTTCTACTAAAATTTGACAGCAGCAAGAAAAGATATGTTACAACAGAAATCGAATCCATAAAATGATTTAATAGATTCGACGATATTGTGGAAGCGCTCTTAAAATTATCCAGACCATAATTAATGACTAACAATTAGGGAAACTGATGTCTGATGTCTGAGGTGCTGAATATTGATCAGTTAGCTTTTTTGTTGCAGTTTTACTCCGATCGGTGTATGTTTATGAAAATCAAGACATTTAGGTTGCTTTTAAAATGGCCTCCTTGTGTTCATTAAAGCAACGGTTTTTCATGTCTAATAAAGGTCACTGGATAAGAAGATTGGTGTGATTTTATGTTCTGCAGTGATTCACATTTGCTACTAGGATTGTACTTCTTTGGTTTTGGTACATAATTTAGCAATTAATCTAATTGAGATAAGTTATACAGACAGCATTTCACTGGAATTTGTATCGTTTACTTAAATATATTATTGAATGACGTTCATGTATGACTTCTTGGCATTTATGAAATGACAGAAAGTCAGTTTTGTAGAAGGCACCAGTATGGGTTTTCATGTTTGGTCAATAGAAACTAACTAGTTATCATAACCAATTTCCGTGTCCAGTAACAATATATCATGCTAAATTTTGAAGAAAAAAATCATCTGTTACACATGAACAGTGCAGGAAAATCGCCCAGCAGCTAGCCACAAGAGTATGCCTCATCCAATTGACCTTTTATGTGTCTCTCTAGCTGTGATTTGATTTGAAGATTTCTCGAATCCGCTGTCTGGTGACTGGTACTCTACATCCAGCGCGTATTTGAGCTGACCACTGGCTATGTTTCCGTAATTAGACCTGCTTTCTTCGTATTCATCATAAGTTGTATGAGACGCGGTGTTTTATGTTGATGGATACAGAGAGTGCATTAATTGGTTAAAACGTTTTTACTCTCTATCTTACCGTTGCTCTTTTAAAGACATCGGAGGTGTAATATAAATAATTTCATTTAGAGTACTGTCCACGATATTTCATGGCAAGATGATGTATGTTCCAGCAAAGAAATCAGCGGGTGGACGGACAAAGATCTTCCACGAAGATGTCGTTAGAATGATCTCCCAACAACCGATCGGTCTATTAACTTTAATGTATAGTTCGTCAACATATTCTTCCATAACCAAACCAGCTGTTACAAGAAAGCCCCTTGCTCCACTTTCGTGCAACGTATATTCGAATCACAGCCTAAAGCTTTTTAACCTTAGAGGCTTCCTGACACAAGATATTTGATCTTGACGCATGACACTATTTTGGCTCCGCTCAGAAAAAGCTGCGGTTTAAAGGATACAAATTTTTGCATATGATAAAGCCTAAAACTATATAAGTGAAATACAGTCCTGCTAGTTTTATATTAGGAATAGAGAGATGATGAAGGAATTAAGTGCTGTACAGAGGGATTGTGTTGACCTGTAAATTTTTCTTTACACTTTCCTTAACCACAGGAAATATTATATTCAAGAAATCGCCACGATTGCAAATAGCGAAAACAGGTCGTTATTCTTCGGAAAGAAATTTCATTGTGATCGTGTTCTAGAAAATTTAGTATTGATGTTTGTCTGACGTTCTTACGATGACGGAATATGGACTAGTAAACACAGAAGACTGGCCTGGTACTTAAGCAATTGTTACCAACAAGAGGAATATTTACACTACAATTTTTTACAATACAAAGATTTACTAAGCGAGTCCAAAGATATGGATCTAATGGCAAGATTAATGTATCACACAAAGCATTGGTTTTATGTTTCTTAATCAAATTATTGTTTTATGTAAAATTAATGTTTTATATAAAACTCGTATTATGATATTTCACTAAATCTATAACAAACCTGAATTTTTAACACATTTACATAATTCTTATTTTCTCTCAAATAGATTATAACCGTATTATAATGCTTCATTCTCTGATGTTTGGTGGTATCTTACTGTTGAATCAAATACTCTGTAAAATTACTACGAATTGTGTCTGCCTATATGTTTTCTAATACTAGGCAGAACTTTGGACAAAGCAGCATCTCGTAATTCACGGTAGCCGGAATTTTCCGGTCGCAGTACTGTTCCGCTGCGGCACACACAGCGCGTAATATCACTGGTGGATTCAGGCTAATGCAGTTTCATTGTATACTCAGCGGCGTAAGGTTACGTGCCAGTGATGTGTTCTGGGAACACCGCCACACGCTATCCAGTTTCTCCGCACGGCATCCAAAAGCAGTAACGGGACTTCTGATATGGCCAGCTAGTGAGAGGATAGCGATTGCCAATGACGGTGGCATGCATTTGATCAGGAGCTCTTATTATTATTTTATATGATTCCATAAGCCGAAGATCTTAGAAGTGAAGTAATCTGTTTCTAAAAATCTATTTTTGTGAAATTATATTAGAGGAAATCAATGAGGAATAGATACGTGAATGTTTTGGTCCACAGTCGTGAGGGGAAATAGGTCTTAGGTCACATGAAATTGTTGCCGATTTCTTTCTGTTGATGGAACGCCTTCTGATGTTTTTGTCTTTTGGCTATTATGTTTGTTGGTGACTGATGTAATGGGAGTTATGATTCTTCATGTTACTATTAAATATTGTCTTAAATTCTTATTTAAAATTTGTAATCATATTTTCAGCTGTATATAATTCTCTTGTTCCAAAGAAAGCATGAACCGTCGATCCTTCATCTGGATCGGATGTATTTAATTTTTTTATGAATTCTTTATCTGCTGTTTATTTTTTCTGTTCTTATTTTATGGCGTTAGGTAACTAAGTAAGACTGAAATGTTTTTTCCTTTTTTGTCTTTTATCACATCGCACCTGTCAAATTATTTTTATGCTTGTTATTTGTTCTAGATGCGTGTATTTGCGTTCAGAAACATCATGGGTATCGATAGATGAGTTTTATCGTGGTGTAATTCGCGTGTAAACTATCGAACTCATCGGATTCGCGTATCCATTGGTTAGCCATTTTCCTTTTTGTAGCTGCTCTTCATACTTGATAGTTTATTTGAAATGTTAATGTGTGAGCTGTGGCCGTTACTCGTTGATTTCCTGCAAACGTCTACTGATGTTTATATTAAAAGGTATCATATGTTTTTTTTATGTGTGCTTTCTAATGTGGTTACTATGTATTTTTGCTCATAGTAGTGTTTTGACATTAATCTACTAACATAAATAGCAACATTTTAAATTTGAAAGCGTTTGATCCTGTATACATGCTAAAAGTCTAGTGCCTAATGTTAATGTGTGTATTGCATATACGAAGCTCTCTGTTCATTTGAATTCTCTTTCCAGTACGTATGAACTCATTGACTCCTAACTCTGACTAGATGTCATAGTACTGCAATTGAATTGAACAATGAGTTGTTGGCAATCAGTAAAAACAGTAGCATTAAATAAATCCAACGTACAGCACTGCAGTAGCCGTTTCGAAATTATATTAGTGAGGTAAATAAGCAATACTGGGGAAAAATATGAGTTTACTGTACTAGTCCATTATCGATTGAATCACTATTGGACGTCCCTCTACATAGAGGTTTTTTTTTAGTGTTTATGGTATTTTGAGTGGGCCATTCCGATTACTAACAACAGCTGAATTCCTTGTTTTTTACGCTATAGTACTAACGCGGTTTCTGTACATAGATCATAAATATTATTGTACTCCGCATTCGCTGTGTGATATATGGCTCAATATTTCAGTTAAAATAAGGTCATTTGTTACGTCGACGGGATAATAACATTTTATTTTACAGGCTATTTCAGAATATTGTAGTTACACTTTACTTGTTATTTCTAAAATAATTTAAAATTCGCTGTTGCATGTTGATTTACACTTGAAAATAAACTGTTAGTAAAGATTATATGACATTCATATTTTTTTTTCACCGATTCACTTTGATTCTTAGTTATTTAATAATACAGACCCTACCAGGACTCCGGATGACGGAGCAGAGAAAAATTCGTGGTTGGATGTCTCCCCATTTAAACGCTTCAGAAATAAACATCTGTATTGGAACTTAAACCCTTCTTAGCACTCTGCAGCAACGACAAGGACTAGACTGTTAGTGTAGCGCTTGGTGTGAGTGTGTCCACACGTTCCTCTGGAGACCGCTCCGGTCTGTTCTTTGTCTGCGCCTTGCCCCGTCTTTGTGAGCCGTAACGACCCGAGGGACAGAGCAGTGGGCGGCACTTGTCACCAGGTGGACGACAAAGAGCACACACATCGAGCGAACGGACATCGCCGGCACAAGGCGCCTCCAGCGCTCAGCTTGACCCAGGTGTCCAGCTGGTTATTAGGCCGGCATTACACTATAAGAGATCTTTGTCAAAGATTTTATCATATTTATTTTATAAAAGATATTTTATAATATCTTACCAGGCCCATTGCACTACATAAAATGTTTCATCATAGTTCTCTGAAATGAATGAGGTAAACTTGTACGCTTGTGCAGCCGCAGAAAGTGCAGCTGTCACAATATGCATTTATTGAAGAAAAAGAAAAGAAGTAAACCTATTTGAGTTAGATCGTGGATTGAAAGACTTGATATGAAAGGAATTCATCAAAGTTTAGTGTAAGAGCTGCAATGTGAGGACGTCATATATTATAAAAATTATGGTCGAAGCTGCAGCTTAGGTCCAATACATTCTTACCACATATTTTCAAAAATTTCTATATCAGAATTATTACCGCCGAACTTAACGATATATACTATTGGGTGTCTATTTTTTACGATGTATGTGCAAAGGGTTGCACTCAAATGCTGGTGGCGGATCTACACCATTCCGCAGTATGACACCTGTATTGCACAGCTATTATACCAGAAACCTGTGAAGCACTAGCTTCTTAATCCATTCATTATCTTTTTCACGTCATTAACAGCACAACCTTACTTCATAGAACTAATTAACTTCGCAATATTTGCGCAAGTCTCCGCCTTTTTATTCCAATTGTTATAGTCTATATATTTCTGATTGCACAACATTTTCTTATGTTTATACTCAGAAATCAAGATTTTCGTGGATCCGACAGTCCTAACAAACTTCTGTAACTTTGCTTGCGCCATTTTCTTTGTTTACTTTGAAATTTTTTTATAAAATGTAATGCGAACGTATTACACTTTATAAAAAAAAAATCTTTTGTAAAATATGTCCCATTACACTGTAAAAAATTTATAAAATATCTTTTATCAAAGATCTTTCACAAAGAACTTTTAAAGTGTAATGCCGCCCTTACCGTAGGCCACTTCTTCGCAAGTTTCCTGTTAAAATAAAAAAACATATTTATTTTTTCTTCAAGTTGTTCTTTTTTGTGACGAGTCATCTATATCACACATAAGTTACTAAACCAAAATCAATAAATGCGGTATCATTTTGAAAATTAAATACTCCGCTTTGGTAACATCATTAATTAAAAAAGGAATTTTTCGAAATAATGGAAAAATTATAAATAATCAAGGTGACTGGTATGCGACAGTTCAGAGTCTTCGCTGTGGTCGATAATGAAGACTCACTTTACCGCTAGATAGCAGAACGATACATCACAGAGATATTGATGAACTGTTTGTGTTTCCTAGAGTAAGAAGCTTGTAGGAAATGTTTGTTTCTGTCAGGGAAACATTTCATAATTGCTAATTGTTTTGTAGCTATTCAAGTGGGCAACTAAACAATCACTACAAACGACTCGGTTTCTCTTTCATCTTTCTACAAATCAACAGTCTCGCTGTTCAAAGTATATCGTTACCAAATTTTCGCTCGGTCCACCTGATTATTATCTTACGTAAAACGCCAATGCAACGGTTGGAATTTTTGTTATTTTGGACGGGTTTCAACATACTCGTCTTTACCAAATATATAAAGTGCAAGCATATTACAGAAAACATTTCATCGTCGAAGATATCTTAGCCAGAGGCAAATCGCGGCCAAAATAAACAAATGTTCCACCAACAGTTGCATCGGCGTTTTTCATTAAACAATAATTTGTTACTCTATTTCTTTTTATTTTCGTTCCCGATAATTTTTCACTAAAATTGGCGTCGAGCGAGGCTGCAAAGGTGTTACGGTGCTGGGCTCAACTATCCAAGATCCTGGACACTGGAATTCTTAATTATGTTTTGTACTAGTATTCGCACAAAAAAAAAATGGATGAATCTTATCCACTAATTGGTGTTGTTTGAACGGTTAGGATATCAGTTTCAGAGGTCAGAAGTTTCCCCTTCGTCTCCCTGCTGTTGTATGAATGGTATCAGAACTAATTTCAGGGACGGACAGACATCTATGTTTCCCCTTTGAGTCTCAACAAGAACACCTTTCAGTTCCGTGCTCGGTTATTTAATAACATTCAGTGCTGCCAGGTGCAATTTCACGCGATGTATTCTTCGATGTTACGCCTACGCTGTCTCTTCAAGTTATAGCACAGAACTGGCACCATATTTACTACAATCTTGGTGACATCGTACAGATTCAATTTCTACATTTACAGCAAATATCTGTTGAAGATTTTTTATTTCTACGTTTACAGCAATCTCAATATCTGACGATGATTTTTTTTTTCTGAACAGGCGTTTCTCTTACTACTGATGTATACCAGAACCGAAGCCTGACGTGGATATAGGTACTAAGAAATAGTCCGTTTATATGTCAAATGATGTTCGATATAACAGCAGAAGTGGAATGTCACATTCGGGAGGGCGCGGGCTCGAATCCCCGTCAGGCCAGGCCTTCTAGATTTGGGTTTTCCACGGTATTTCCAAAAGGCCAAAACCGAATTTCCTCTCGTTTCTTACCTCCAATCCTTTCAATTTCTAATAACTTCAACGTCGGCCAGGTGTCAAACTATAAGCAAGAAAAAAAGGGATCATATTTGTCTAAACGGCCATTTGCAATTAAATACGCTACTACAATACCCATTGGTATGATTGTGAAGAGATGTATGCAACGGTACGTATAGTCCAAACAAGGTATAGTCGTACTCCTATTTATGAATACATTGTTTACGTTATTTAGCTGCGATGATGCAGAACTGACTTTGTACAAACACAGCAAACGCATACGTAGATGTTACTGTAAAACACGTCCTTGGAATCCTTAAAATTAAATATGCTATTACAACTACAAAAATATTTCTGGATATATCATAGTCACATTCAACGCCCGTTCTTCGTCTGTGAAAGTAACAAACATGGCAAGCGTAACGAAGGATAATAAACACATTTTGAAGTTTGTTTCTAATTAGAAAACTGCACAAATAAATCCATATTTTTGCTTCAGAATTTCGCTGCATTTTAATATCTGTCATGTTTTTGTAATATCTTTTTTTAGTTGGCTGAAAGAACCCAGCTATAATACTGTCAAGCAGTGTCATTGTCCTCCAGCGGATGTCCGCAACGCGAATGTCTCTCTCTTTTCCGAGAATTTTATTTTCTCTGGACGCGACGTTGGATGATAGGTTCGGCAGAAATGTAATCGACTGTCAGAGCAACAACTCTCCGTCTATCCTCCCTGCTACATTTTATACGTGTCCACAGAGTAGTAATGTCTTCAACAATAAAATAGTGAGAAAAATCGCTACGTCATATTTTATTCTGCTGTATCGTAAAACATCCTTTTTTTGCAATCAGTGTCTCGTAAGAACAACGACAGAAATGCAAAATTCCTAGTTATACATAATCCTCAAACATTTCGTGAATTTATCACATGGATTAGTAATATCATATTTGTTTATGACATCATACAAATTCAGGTAATAATGGTAGGAACTAAATGCAACAGAAATCCAGCATGAAATCAACGCATTATTAGAATTACATCATTGTTATCCTCAAATAAATATATGGGGTTTATTTATTATTGTCAAATAATAAATCAATATAATATTAGACTACTCATACAATATTTCCCCTTAGTTAATTTACTCATTCTGAATTACAAAAGCTCTTGTAGAACCGATGCTCAATATTACTGTCACATATCGCTCAATTTTTTGACAGACTAAAAATTTTCTGGACGTGACGATGGGTGATAGTTTCGGTAGAAACGTAATCGAATATAAGTTGGCAGACGCATATTTTACTCTCAGTAGGGCGCCTTCTAGTAGACAAATATTATATTTTTCCACTCTGGATGTTGACAGCTGAAATGCAGCTGCAATAGAGCATCGATTATCTGAAACAACTGGGGGAAGGGGTATATGGATATCTGATTTTACGGACAACAGATCATTAATGAACAAATTTGCACTAGTGTCATAGGACGAATATGAAACCAAGGAACACAAAACTGTACGGTATAATTACTGTAAAGTGTAGCATTTGACTTTAAGTTAACAATAAACTTACAGTACTAATTGTATTTGATAAGGTCTAAATGGCCGTAACTGTTGGACTATACTATAATTCATAAAAAGAATTCCAAATTCTTTTTTTTTTGCTTTAAACGGATTCTATTTTTTTTTTTTTTGCTAAATTTCTCAAACGTCCTAAAAACAGTATTACATTCTTATTGTTGTTTTGACCGCTTCATAGCCGTCTCAATGCTGTGAAAAGCTTTTTCACTCGATAGATCTTTGATGGCAAGTTCACTGCTATGGTCTTCGTCGTCTTGGTAAAGGTCAGCGATGATACAGGCAATGAGTTTATCGTCAGTCAATAGGAACAGTCATCGACACAAAATTCGAGCCAGTCTTAAAAGTTACCCTTGTCGCATTCTTCAAATCTGATACAAATTGTCTGTTTGGTGCCTCTTCATGTGCAGTGATACACTTATTTTATCGAAGGAGCTAATACCAAGGTTTTGTTGTGTAGAATTCTTGACAGTAGCCCCAAATTCTTCTGCAAGTATACATCATGTATGAAGTAAATTCCTTTGTACATTTTTTTTTTATATATATTCTTCCTATATCAGAACTACACACACCAATCAATGTCTTTCTGTAATAACGTTTGAAGCTGGAACGCTTTCGGTTAACTGATGTTTCGGTTGATCCACTGTAATCTCATTACAAAACGGAACACTCTTTTATGTTGCAGTTATTGCCAATAATCTCTTTCGCCCACTGAATACCTGCTTCATCATATAGGACTTCAGAATTGTAAAACTCAATGATCTCAAACATTTTAAAGATCCTCTTTTTTGCCAGTTCAAATTAATGCTATATATTGCACAGAAACATAGATAGTAACCGATTTTTTGTACTAGTCAACGCTTTGTCATTAATGCGATGAACGGAATTAACTTCATTTTGGGCGCGACCGCGGACAACATATTTATGTGTAAATGATTTCACATTAAGTGAAAGCCTACGTTGTATGATCACATTAAGTTGTTCAAGAGCAAAAATGTACATAACAGTAAAAATATCTATTCCTTTGTTGTCCTCCACAACATCATGTCAGCATTTGGCTTCAACTGTGCCCACTATTCAAGGAAATGTAAAACATTAATTCCAGTTTCCATAGTGCCTCTGTTCCTTAAACCTTCATGATAAGAAATGGTACGTTTTGACGGTTTTTATTTCTGTTATTGCAAAATTATATAAATGCGATCGAAATTTGTACAAAAATGAAGAAAATTGTCACCACTGCCTGTAAATCATAAACTTCCAAAATAATTCCGGGTGTTCAGCTTTCTCTCTATTTTTGTTATTCTCTGCTCAGCATAAATCTTTTTGTTCAAGATGTTCATGATAACGATTGTTTAATTTTTCTTTCATCATTAGTGTAAGCCAGATCAGCCAGATTTTATCTTTTTTTAGATGAAGATTGGAGATGGCATTAAAGATAATTGTGTACCAGGCATAATTTGCTGCAACTTTGCCAACAGGAGTCATGCATCAAATAGTGGATCTGAATCCTCGGAATGAAATTAATATGTAGTAGTATGTATATGGGGAGTTCACCCCCTATAATTATCTCGCCCTGCGGCCGCTTCCCCTATAATTAGGCGCCACCGCCCTGTAATTATCTACCTGGCTGCCGGCGCCGCTTACCGTCAAGGTCACGCGCCCCGCCCCCTGCGGCCGCTTCCCCTATAATTAGGCGCCACCGGCCTGTCATTATCTTTGTAGGTCACCCGCCCCGCCCCTGCAGGTGTGCAGGTCGCTTCCCCTCCTATATCCAGAACACCCATGTCGGTTCTGTATTAAATAGGTCACGCGCCGCGCCCCCTGCAGCCACGCCGGCGCCTCTCACCGTAATTATCTTTGTAGGTCACGCGCCCCGCCCCCTGCAGCCACGCCGGCGCCTCTCACCGTAATTATCTTTGTAGTTCACCCGCCCCGCCACTGCAGCCACGACGGCGCTGCTCACAGTCATTATCTTGGGGTGCAGGCCTCTATAAAAGAAGCGTCGTAACAGGAACTAAGCCAGTTGTATCTGAACTTACACAGAGACAATGTCTTCGCAAAGCATTGAAGATTTGCCTTCTCTCGATGACGTGAATCTGCAAGGTAATTATGTGTTTTTCATACATTGCCAGTTTCAATTATTTATATTTTATTTATTTAACAAAATTTATATAGTCTTTTAAACAATGCTATCTTTTTTAGATTTACTGTCTGAAGGAGTCACTAGTGATGGAAGTCTGTTGGTTTTCGGCTCCAACGAATGGAATTGGGAATTATTTGATAAATATCTCAGTAAGTTTTTTAAAAAATTTCATTTAGTTAACATAGGTAGCGTTTTATCCTATGTTACCTTTAAACTTTTTTTTTTTTTTTTTTTTTTTTTACAGATACGCCATCTGAAGGACTAGAGTTCGAGGGTATACCTACCACTAGTATTTACGATGTACCCATACAAATGAATGGTAAGTTATTTATTAGTTGTAATTAGATGTCAGCTTTTAATTTTTCATTTAACATAATTCCATGTACTGTTAAATATTTGATATTGTTGATAAAAATTTCATTTAATTAACATTGCGTTTTAATCCTAACTTTTTTTTTTTTTTTTACAGATATGCCATCTGAACGACTGGAGTTCGAGGGTATCCCTACTTACGATGTACCCATGCAAATGAATGGTAAGTTATTTATTCATATATTCCTTGTAATTAGATGTCAGCTTTATTCTGATATCTTTCTATCGTTTCATGAGTATAATTTTTCATTTAACAAAAATCCATCTACTGTTTTAACTTAATATTGAATACTTTTTTTTTCATAGATTTGCTGGAGTGTGATGAAATTAACGTGCCCAGTAAACGGAGGAGGGTTCATTCCATGCAACCAAATGGTAAGTCTCACTTTGCTATTTTTTTATTATTACATTCCATGTACTAGGATGCCAGCTTAATTCTCATTGGTTTCAGGTACTTCTGAAGGCATGGATGATACTGATCCACCCAGATTTTTGCAATTTGCAGAGCCAGCGAGTCATGAGACTTTATCTGGTGCAGGCTTGGAACAGGAATTAGCTGATTGTGAGTACATTATACTTTATATTTTTTGTAATTACCTTTTTCTTTACGTCATGTTTTTTAACCAATGCTTATTTTTTTTATAGATATGGCACAGTATGTTGGTTTACCAACCACAAATGTATATGACTGGGAACAAGACTTAATTAATAGTGAGTACAATACACATAAAAATTAATTTAACAAAAATGTGTTTAATGTTTTGACCTAAATTATCGTTCTTTTTTAATAGATTTTCCACGGTATGAGGAACCTAGGAGGACTCATTCCATACAACCGAATGGTACGTTTCACTTCGTTATTTATTCATACATTCCATGTAATTAGATGTCGGCCTTATTCTCATTGGTTTCTATCGTTGCAGAGCCGCCCGCAGGCATGAATGCCGCCGTCGTATCCGGACCTGCTCCGCCCATGTGGAGACCTTGGGAAATGCCGGACTCAACCGATAAGCGAAACCCAACACCCGGACCTAGCAGCCGGGGCTCAGGAGTAGCAGGCCCTAGCAGGCAGGCCGCAGGAGTGGCAGGCCCAAGCAGCCGGGGCTCAGGAGTAGCAGGCCCTAGCAGGCAGCAGCAGCCAAATATATCATGTGCAGCAACGAGGGATGAGTGTCCAGACGCAACGCGCTTATTCCTTGAAGATAGGCAGAGTGCTTTTAAAAATAGAATCTATACCGGAACCATTAAAAATTCTGAAAATTTTATTCGACCACTTAACTTCATTGATGCATGTTATGATCTTTTGGCAAATAAAGTCCGCGAAATTGTTAGTTGCCGGTCCACCCCGGCTGTAAAGGTTCAGGTTGGGCTGGCAACATCTTTTGCAGTTCAGAAGGAGTTAAATATCGTTTCCGCAAATTTGTATTTTCTTACCAAAATGTGTGAAGTCACAACCAGCACTCACCTGCCAAGTACAGGCGCCGCATAAACACGCATATAAAGTTAGATATTATAGAGAGGCATTCGCAAGCCATAAATTCGATTTCTCAGGGATTGAGTTTCCGGTAAAACTCGCAGATATTTCCAAATTCGAGAGGCAAAATCCAGGCATTTCAGTAAATGTTTTCGGTCTGGATCTTATTAAAGGTAGGAATGAAGTTGTTGGGCCCTTACACTTAACTGCAGACAAACGCGATAACCACATTAACATGTTGCTGCATACTGACAGCAGTGGGAATTCCCATTACTGTTGGATTCGCAACTTGCCGCGGCTAGTTAGATCTTCATTAACTAATCATAAAGGTGCCATACACATATGCGACAGATGTCTGCAGCATTTCGGCAGCAAAGATCTTCTGTACCGTCACGAGATCGATTGTGCAAGGGTAGATCCAGTAAGAGTAGATTTGCCCGGCGATGACGATAAAACCTTAAAGTTTAAGGATTTTGCAAACAAGCAGCGTGTGCCCGTCGTCGTTTACGCGGATTTTGAAAGTTTATTAGAACCTTATGATTCATGCAGTCCCCCACCCAACGCCTCTCACTCAACCAATGTCCAGAAACACACCCCATTCGCTGCGGCATACCAGGTCGTTTGTGCCGGCGTACCTAGTCTGTCACGATTCAACTCCTTCTCGGGTCCAAACCCCGAGAAATGGCTTGTGCAACAACTTGTCGAGCTTGCCGAGGAAGTTGATGAAATTTACAAGGAGTGTATTCCCCTTGTAATGACAGATGAGCAAGAAGCAAAGTTTGCTGCTGCTACTGTATGTCACATCTGTGAGAAAGACATCGAACCGGGGACTGTTAAAGTCCGCGACCATTGTCATATCACAAGTAAATTTAGGGGGGCTGCACACAATGACTGCAATTTGCAGTTTAAGACTAAAAAGTTCATACCTATTTTCTTTCATAATCTGTCTGGGTATGACGCACATTTTATAGTTATGGCATTATCCGACCTCGACGGCGATGGGATGGATTACTTCCCATAAACACTGAACGCTACATTTCTTTTTCAAAAAGGTTGAACGTACTTCAATTACGTTAAGGTTTCTGGACTCTTACCGTTTTATGCAGGCCCCATTAGACAAAACTGGTTGACACCCTTGAGGACGACGACATGGGCATTACTAGTGCTCATTTTGACGACCCCGAGAAGTTTCAATTAGTTAAGCGGAAAGGAGTCTTCCCTTACGAATATATGGATTCGTGGGATAAACTCGACGAGGCCACGCTTCCTCCAAAATCAAAATTTTATAGTTCGCTGTCGGAGTCTGAAATTTCAGATGCCGATTACGAGCACGCGACACAAGTATGGCAGACTTTCCAGATCAATACTTTACGTGAATATGCAAGTCTGTACATGGAAACAGATGTGCGGTTACTTGCAGATCTGTTTGAGAAATTTAGGAGTGTATGTCTGAGGAAATACACCCTGGACCCTGCCCACTACTTTACATCCCCAGGCCTTTCGTGGCAGGACATGTTAAAAAGCACACGTGTTGAATTGGACCTTCTGACCGATATCGACATGCTGCTCCTTTTCGAACGCGGAATACGCGGTGGTATTTGTCAATGCGTCCATAGGTACGCCAAGGCAAATAACAAGTACATGTCGGAGTACAACCACGAGGCGCCAGACAATTTTATCATGTATTTCGATGTTAACAATTTGTACGGCTGGGCCATGTCCGAGTATCTACCCTCTGGTGGGTTTCAGTGGTTGTCGGCCGAGCAGATTGCGAGCATAGATTTTTATAAGCGTTGCGTCTGATTCACCCAGGGGATTCGTGTACGATTCCTCAGGACAAACACGACGTTCTAGCAGACCTACCGCCATGTCCAGAGCACAAAGCCCCAGTTGGTTCCACGCTCCCCAAGTTGATGACCACACTGGAGAACAAGGTACGGTACGTCCTCCATTACCGAGTCCTCCAGCAATGTGTAGATTTGGGGTTGCAAGTGAGTGAAATACATCGCGCGATTTCTTTCAACCAGTCACCGTGGTTGAAAGACTACATCTCTTCAACACGGATTCTCGTCGACAAGCTAACACAGATTTCGAGAGAGATTTCTATAAACTGATGAACAATTCCATTTTCGGCAAAACAATGGAGGATATTCGTAGACACCGCGACGTGAAATTGTGTACAGGATGGCCGGGTCGCCGCGGTGCCCGCAAATACGTAGCATCACCCAGATTGAAACACATGACCGTTTTTCGTGAAGACTTTGTAGCTCTGGAAATGGCGAAAGTGCGGATCCTCTATAATAAACCTGTGTATGTCGGAATGTGTATTCTTGACCTTTCCAAAGTGAGGATGTATCGATTTCATTATGAATTCGCTATTCCTCGCTTTGGAAGCCCCAAGCTGCTTTATATGGACACGGACAGCTTCATTTATATGATGAACTGTGATCCATATGAAGTAATGCTCCACAACAAGGATGAGTTTGACACGTCTGGGTATAGCACCGACAACCCTTTCGGGATAGAGTCCCATAACGAAAAGGTGGTCGGTGTTATGAAGGACGAGGCGAACGGCATCCCTATTGTGGAGTTTGCTGGGTTACGATCGAAGATGTACACATTCCGGCTAGAGTCGGGCCAAACCTCTAGACGGGCTAAGGGTTTGGCTCGCTCCGTCACACGCAAGCTGCAGATGGAAGACTATGTAAATTGCCTTCATGGAGCCACGCCAAAATTCCATCTGCAGCGAAGAATAGGCTCCTCCCTCCATATTGTGAATACACAACAAATATCCAAACTGGGTCTGTCTAGGACGGATAATAAGCGGTATATTTTCCCCGACGGCATAGAGACCCTACCGTGGGGGCACAAGTGTGTTCCTGATTCTGTAAATAATGAGTGAATGTTTGTAAATAGTGTTTGAGTGAAGATAAAATATACCGTTTATCCGTGTATATACATAGTGCACTGTATAGACTGCTGCAAAAATTGTAAATAGATGTGTTGTACATATATATAAATGTAAATGCGGTGCACTATTGTTTTGTGCTTAGACCGCTGGTGTAAATAATTTAAAAAAAAAAAACTTTGTGTGTTGTATAGAGAGAGAAACTTAAATGCAGTGCACTATTGGTTTATATCGAGTCATTTGTATATGTGTACAGAAAATCAATAAGCTGTGCATAGCCCGAAAACACTGTTAAACTATAAGTTTGTTGAGCGAAATGCTCTGTAAGTTTGTCTAAATATTGTGAAAAATCCGTATATTGCAGATATGATCTGTAAATTGTAAAAAAATTATAAAGTTTGCTAAATATAGAGAAATAAATTGGTTGCTGCTGTGTTCTAGGAGTATCATTACGATTTATATAAATAAAAAAAACCAACATTTGTAGATATATATGTTTATTAAAAAGAAATATTGTACATTATTTTTTATGCATGTGAAAAGTATAAATAAAAAAAAACACATTGTACATGATTCACTTTGTTTTATTTTTTACCCACCATCCATTAAAAAATCCTTTATCAACTTATTTTTCATGAGTCCTTCATCACTTACTAGTCTTAAGACCCCAATCGTAATAGACACCAATACACGATAAGACATAAATTTTGCCGGATATAAGTACTAAGTATGTGCCACTTTCCACGAATTTTATTAAAAAGTGTGATAAAAAAATAATGAAAATCGACCAGTCAAAGAAATAGAACAAAGTATCGAACATTACAGGGAGCAAGAGAGAAGCATAATTTCGTGAAAAATATACAGTTTCAGTAAGAAGCATGAAAATCCTATAAATTCCCTTAAATTTCATGAAAATCGGTAAAAAATGATTAAAATACGTAAAATATTGCCAAAATTACGTAATTTCCTTCCAAAACAAGATGTCGTTGGTTGACATGACAATTACACCTGCGTGCACCACAGAGTGCAGTGCACAACTATATGATGTGTTTTCATTACTACACCTGGCTACAGAAAAGTGTCATATATGTACAAAAATGTATGTTTCCGCTATAGCGACAGTTCCCCAGACAAACCTTCACGGCCCCATCCAACACACACATCACATTACCGTCAGGGAGTGCAAAGGATGAAAACTACAGATGTTATCGATCAAAGGCGCTAAGGTTAGGAAAACTATGTGATGAGTATTCAAAACGCATACAATCTTCCAATCATGATAGGGTGAGCAAAGGATGAAAGCAAAATATGTGTGCATCACAGAACTGAATGTATTCGATCAAAGGTGCTGACATAACGTATCAGACACATTAACGCACACACAAGTCATAATAAAACCACTATCATGAAGGTGGAATAAGTTAGCGTAAGTTCAGGTTAATTCTTATTTTTGATAAAATTGGGAGTGCATGAGAAGCGATAACTTTATATATAATGAGGGTGGGATGCACTAGAGGTTAACACGTAAGCTAAGACATAACATGCTGGGCCATGCCTTATGAAGGAATGAGGTGGGATAAGTTATTGCAAGCTCAGGTTAGCCCTTATTCTTTCATAAATTGAGAGCGCGGGCAAGCATGTTACGTGTTAGCTTAGGTTAACGCGCGAGCGCTTTATCCTAAGCTAACACATTGTAACATGCTTGCCCGCGCTCTCAATTTATGAAAAATAAGGGCTAACCTGAGCTTGCACTAACTTATCCCACCTCATTCCTTCATAAGGCAGGCCCAGCATGTTATGTCTTAGCTTACGTGTTAACCTCTAGTGCATCCCACCCTCATTATTATAAAGTTATCGCTTCTCATCCACTCCCAATTTTATCAAAAATAAGAATTAACCTGAACTTATGCTAACTTATTCCACCTTCATGATAGTGGTTTTATTATGACTTGTGTGTGCGTTAATGTGTCTGATACGTTATGTCAGCACCTTTGATCGAATACATTCAGTTCTGTGATCACACATATTTTGCTTTCATCCTTTGCTCACCCTATCATGATTGGAAGATTGTATGCGTTTTGAATACTCATCACATAGTTTTCCTAACCTTAGCGCCTTTGATCGATAACATCTGTAGTTTTCATCCTTTGCACTCCCCTGACGGTAATGTGATGTGTGTGTGTTGGAGGGGCCGTGAAGGTTTGTCTGGGGAACTGTCGCTATAGCGGAAACATACATTTTTGTACATATATGACACTTTTCTGTAGCCAGGTGTAGTAATGAAAAACACATCATATAGTTGTGCACTGCACTCTGTGGTGCACGCAGGTGTAATTGTCATGTCAACCAACGACATCTTGTTTTGGAAGGAAATTACGTAATTTTGGCAATATTTACGTATTTTAATCATTTTTTTACCGATTTTCATGAAATTTAAGGGAATTTATAGGATTTTCATGCTTCTTACTGAAACTGTATATTTTTTCACGAAATTATGCTTCTCTCTTGCTCCCTGTAATGTTCGATACTTTGTTCTATTTCTTTGACTGGTCGATTTTCATTATTTTTTTACTATTTTGCACATTTTCACACTTTTTAATAAAATTCGTGGAAAGTGGCACATACTTAGTACTTATATCCGGCAAAATTTATGTCTTATCGTGTATTGGTGTCTATTACGATTGGGGTCTTAAGACTAGTAAGTGATGAAGGACTCATGAAAAATAAGTTGATAAAGGATTTTTTAATGGATGGTGGGTAAAAAATAAAACAAAGTGAATCATGTACAATGTGTTTTTTATTTATACTTTTCACATGCATAAAAAATAATGTACAATATTTCTTTTTAATAAACATATATATCTACAAATGTTGTGTTTTTTTATTTATATAAATCGTAATGATACTCCTAGAACACAGCAGCAACCAATTTATTTCTCTATATTTAGCAAACTTTATAATTTTTTACAATTTACAGATCATATCTGCAATATACGGATTTTTTTCACAATATTTAGACAAACTTACAGAGCATTTCGCTCAACAAACTTATAGTTTAACAGTGTTTTCGGGCTATGCACAGCTTATTGATTTTCTGTACACATATACAAATGACTCGATATAAACCAATAGTGCACTGCATTTAAGTTTCTCTCTCTATACAACACATAAAGTTTTTTTTTTAAATTATTTACACCAGCGGTCTAAGCACAAAACAATAGTGCACCGCATTTACATTTATATATATGTACAACACATCTATTTACAATTTTTGCAGCAGTCTATACAGTGCACTATGTATATACACGGATAAACGGTATATTTTATCTTCACTCAAACACTATTTACAAACATTCACTCATTATTTACAGAATCAGGAACACACTTGTGCCCCCACGGTAGGGTCTCTATGCCGTCGGGGAAAATATACCGCTTATTATCCGTCCTAGACAGACCCAGTTTGGATATTTGTTGTGTATTCACAATATGGAGGGAGGAGCCTATTCTTCGCTGCAGATGGAATTTTGGCGTGGCTCCATGAAGGCAATTTACATAGTCTTCCATCTGCAGCTTGCGTGTGACGGAGCGAGCCAAACCCTTAGCCCGTCTAGAGGTTTGACCCGACTCTAGCCGGAATGTGTACATCTTCGATCGTAACCCAGCAAACTCCACAATAGGGATGCCGTTCGCCTCGTCCTTCATAACACCGACCACCTTTTCGTTATGGGACTCTATCCCGAAAGGGTTGTCGGTGCTATACCCAGACGTGTCAAACTCATCCTTGTTGTGGAGCATTACTTCATATGGATCACAGTTCATCATGTAAATGAAGCTGTCCGTGTCCATATAAAGCAGCTTGGGGCTTCCAAAGCGAGGAATAGCGAATTCATAATGAAATCGATACATCCTCACTTTGGAAAGGTCAAGAATACACATTCCGACATACACAGGTTTATTATAGAGGATCCGCACTTTCGCCATTTCCAGAGCTACAAAGTCTTCACGAAAAACGGTCATGTGTTTCAATCTGGGTGATGCTACGTATTTGCGGGCACCGCGGCGACCCGGCCATCCTGTACACAATTTCACGTCGCGGTGTCTACGAATATCCTCCATTGTTTTGCCGAAAATGGAATTGTTCATCAGTTTATAGAAATCTCTCTCGAAATCTGTGTTAGCTTGTCGACGAGAAACC